>JAANDH010000080.1:199873-278742 GCA_011799765.1 Nymphaea thermarum | reverse complement strand
TAAGGCCGCAAGCCTTTCACTTACCCAAGCTAGCGGAGTCACTTGGACAGTTTTCGAAAACCTTTGGAACACGAGTGTGTATGAAGAAATCTCGCAATGCTTATATTCACTTCAAGAAGAAGAGTACATCACGAGAAAAATGCAAGTAAGTCAAAACAACTTTTACTTACATAGGTTGGCCGAAGCCACTTACAAAGTTTCTAGCCGGCCAGCCAAGGCTAGGAACCCCAAAATACACTTGTAAGGGACCTTGGGAGGGTGCTCCTTCACAGGTGAACACTCAAGCTTACACCAAGGCCCAACATAAACAAAGAAAGCAAACTAAAACAAAAGCAAAGTTTGTACAACCCTGACACAGGGGAACACCACCACTTTTTTGTAAAACCAAACCATATTTAATCATTTCAAAGTTTGTCTCAATATACTTTATTTATACTTGAGCTCACATGCATATAAGATAACATTTTACATATCGGAATGTGCAAAGCAGGAAGATGGTTCTTGGTCAGGTTACCCCAATAAACGTTTTGGGAATGGCCGAACCTCATACCGACGGGCGAATCACCCTCTCTCATTTTAAAATAAAACCTCATTTTTCTGAAGCACTCCAAAGACCAAAATAAATTTTGGAGATACAAACAGATGGCGATTATGATGGGATCCGTCATTGTCTAACTAGCCTATTTATTTGCACATTTTAAATTTGAAATGTTATCTTCAATGCCAACACTAATCATGCAACTATCTTTATAGCTTAAATCTAGTTGACATTCCATAACATATATCTCGAAGAATGGTTTAATAATTTGATTTTATTGGCTTTCTTGCATCTAGGAGTAATTGAGGATACTGAATCATGTTCACTTAGACTTAGAAGTCAAATACAAACCTCATCAATTTAAAGCATGATTGATGACATTATGTGTTCTCATTTTATTTTAATCACTGTCTTAGGCAACATTACATTAGAGACAACCGATTTTGCATGCTTATTCATATTTCAAAGCTTCATATATCTATTCATCCTGATCATCATGTTGTCAGGGTCGTCTTAAGCAGTAGCATAAGATTAAGTCTTGCAATTGGACCACACATTGGGTGACAAAGCCCCCTCGTTAGTACCACAAGTAGTAATTTGTGGTATATTGACGGGTGATCAAGGAGAAATGGGAAACCCGACTTTTAGTTCCCTAATGGATTCTTTCGTTTCAAAAAATAACTTTACTTTTTATACAAAAATACCAAAATACCATTTGTGGGGCCCACAGTCAACATGGCAGGCTAACCAAGCCTTGTCTGGACAATCTAGGACCAAGCAGGCTTGGCCCAGCACGACCATGGCCTAGTCCTGGCCCGGCCCTAGCCCGCCTGGCCTTGCCAGGCTAGGCCTGTAGCCAGCCAAGCGCGGTCTGGCTCGACCAACACAGGCCAAGCTAGGCCTGCAACCAACCAGCACAAGCCAGAATAGGCCTGTGGCCGGCCAGCTCTGCCTGTCTAGGCCTGGCAGTGGGCTAGGCATATTCTGGGCAAGCCTTGGTGGACAAGCACCCCCAGTCAACATTTTTTTGAACAGATTTGACCTGCTTATTGTCTTTAAGCTATTTTAAGCCAATAATGACTAATTAATAGCTAATTTTATTTTAAAAAAGATCATAATGCCCTTGATTCTTCTTTCTCTATAAATACCTCTTCATTTCTCTCATTTAACATTGAAATCCATCATCTTTTTATGCCTTTGATTATCTCTCTCCTTTTTTTATATTTTTTCTTTTTTCTCTTCTTCTTCTTCTTGTTCAATTTTTCTTGTTTGGGTCTCTTAATGCTCAACTCCAAACCTTCATTTCCAATGAGAGAAAACCTTAAAGGAGCCTGTGATTGATGCTTTGGGAGCATCTCCAACCCATTCATGCCACCACCAAAGAATTCTTTTTGCCTGGAAGAGCTAAGGAGGCACCTCTACATCAAATTCTTTTTTTTGGTATTTACAACTTTTCTTTCTAACATTTTCTTTGGCTCTTTTCTTCATAACATGCCGATGTAGGTCTAGAATATCTCTAGAGCTAAGGATTCTTCTTGATGCTCCAAAGAGCATTACCAAGGCAAACATTTTCCTCAAAATCATTTTCCCCCTCTAACTTATCTTTTTATCATTTTAACTAGCTTTTTTATTTCTTTTAACTTGTTTATCTCTTTTAAACTTGTTTTTTTCTCATTTTAACTTTTGTTCTTTCATCTTAACTTCTTTGTCTCTCATTCTTTACTCATCTCATTTTATTTTAATGTTTATTTCTTTCATTCTTAACTTTCCTCTACTATTTTAACTTATATTTTTCTCATTTTAATTTCTCATATTTATTTCTTTTTTATTCCTCTTATCATTTCTCTCTCATTTAATTCTTTCTCTTTCCAATATCTCTTTTTTTCTCTCCCCCTTTTACATTTATTTCTCGCAATGCATTTTCATTTTTCTCTTTCTCTCTGTTAATTTTTCTCTACATCTATTCTTGCTCTTTCATCGTATATCTATCTTTTTATTTTCCTATCTAATTCTCTATTTGGATGTCTAGATTGTATGTGGATGTGTAGTACGATGTGAGGATTTGGGGTTGGTCATTTTTTTATTTTTATCATTTTGAGGTTGGCATATGTCCAACCCAAGAAACACCCAAACACGCTTGATGTACTTGTTAATTTGCATTGAGCATGTCATTTTCGATTTTCAAATTGCAAATCCATCTTCATATTTTTCTTAATAATTCTTCTAGCCTTTCATTGGGCCACCTATATTTTCAATATACCTTTGTGAGACTCGCTAGATGAAATCTTACCACTATTAATTTGTATCAAACTTTTCCTTTTCATTGCTCCATGGATATGATATGGTGGTAGGAATGATTTACTTTTGTTATGCATATAGAATTTATGTAATCATGCATACACAATCACTTATGAGAATAACGAATGCTTACAAGCATAACTCTAAGAAGCTTAAGTAAGACAAGATCAGGCCCCAATGAGGTGATAATCGAATTAAGGCAAAATCTTCAAACTTAAGATTCAAGAGAAAAATTATAATATTTTCTTGTTTTAAATATCAAATCTATACACTTTTTCACATATTATTTTGATATTTGCAATATCCCAAATCTCTCTCATTAACTTTCTTTTCTTGTTCTAGTAGGCGGAACCTATCTTCATTAAAAATAACATCTCTAGAAAGAAAACATTTGTGAGATTCAGGGTCATAAGAAACAACCATGTTGATTGTTGTTGTAGCTTAAAAGGACACATTCTTTTGATTTGAAATCAAGTTTGTTTTCTTGATATGCTCTTAGATCTGGACATCATCTGCGACCAAAGATTTCTATAAAATCATATTTTGGCACCTTCTTAAATAGGGTTTCCAAAAGACTTCTATCTTTTAGCATGGGACATGGCATGCGGTTTATGAGATGCACTGCAATAGAAAAAACATAACTCCAGAACTTGTTTGGGACCCCTGCTTGGGCCATAAGAGTGAGTCCAGTTTCCACGACATGACTATGCTTGCACCTCGGACATGTTTTTTTTTGTTATGGGGACATGAATAATGATGCCCAGTACTATTTTCTTTAGGAAATGGATCAAGAACTTCATATTCTCCTCCACTGTTAGAGTGAAGATATTTAATTCTACCTTTTGTGAGATTCTCAACCATAACTTTGAAACTTTTGAAGACTTGATACAAATCATAGAATAAGCATCCATGAAAATAATATAGAATCTATTAGTAATCTCATTATTAGTTGGCAAAGGTCCCCAAACATTAGAAAAGACAATTTTCATAGGGCAAACATCAAAATAATCAAACTATCTAAAAGCAAACTTATGCTTTCCCTTCAGGTATAACCCACACATATTAATTTTAAAAATCTAAAACAGGCAAACCAAAAGGTCGTAATAATATTTTCAACAACTTTAAATGATGGATGACCTAAGTGATTGTGCCACATGTCAAGACCTGCACATTCATTAAGTAGAGCTTCCTTCTTTGGCACTTTAAAATCAGCAACCATCCTTAATTCCTCCACTTGCTTGTTCTCATCCATGGAGTTTGTCTTTGATCCTACATCTTTGACTGTCAAATTCAAAGGCATTGTCCTGTGCAAATCTTACCATTGACAAAAGATTCTTAGTAATTGAGGGGACATGAAGCAGACTATTTCAAGCAAATTTAACTTTATCAAATTCAATAATGAACCTTCTAGAACCATTCCCCATGTGAATAGAGTCATTGCCTTGATAGTTTGATTTCACTGACAGGTTCCCCAGTCTGTGGTGATGTGGGGGTCATGTATGAAGCTGGATACCAACTATTGTTACTTTGACTTTCAGCAACAAATGATAAGAAAGAGTGGGGAGATGTGTCTTTCTTCTCATGCATGGTGATACCCTAGCATATTTTAGCAGTGTGACCTATTTGGTCACAATACTAATAGAAAACTATGGTCTTGTTAGAATTGCTGCAGCCTCTTACTCCATTTGGATTTTGGCGACGTCCAAGACCTTCAAACTGGCTATGTTCTCCTTTGTATACACCTCGGCCTCCTCCTTGACTATTGGTATAATTGTTCTGAATATTATTGGCCTCGATAATAATTTTGGTTTAATAAGGTCGAGAACCATCTATGTGGACTTCTTGCATTAGAAGAATTCTACACAATTCTAAAATTGTAAAACTCTTTACATAAGTAGACAATGAAACTTAAGCAGATTCATTCTTGTGGCAAACCACAAAGAATATGAACGATGAAGTCGTCACCAACAACAGGTTTGTCGGCATTCTTCAATTGAAGTGCAATAAGCTTTGCATTCTAGAAATATTCAAGCATAGTTCGGCCTTTGATTTTCAAATTTTGGAGATGATCCTTTAGATTGATAATATGAACCTAGGAATAAACAACATAAGATCCAGCCAGGGTTTTCCATATTTCACATGATGTCTCTAAATCCACAACTTGAATGTGGATAGAGTCAGACAATGATGAGATGGTCCAGCCAACTAGAAGGTTGTCATAGTGACGCCACATAATGTACACCGGATTAGGAATTTTTTCCTGTGTTTTTCAATAAACTCCAGTTTTGGCTTAGTTCTGTCAACATACCCTTGAAGATCATACATGATAAGTAAATAATGGAATTGACTAGCCCTAGGGGTGAAGTTTTCACCTGTTAGCTTCATTGCTAGGCCTGGCAGCGCAAGGTTAGAATCCATTGAGATGTTTGGGAGGTCACAATCATCACCAGTGTTGGCCATTATGGCTATGATACCATAATAAAAATTTGGATGAGGAGGAAAACATGGTTCACACATGATTTAATGTGGTTCGACGTGCTAGCGCCTATGTCCATGAACCCTCACTAGTCATTTTCTACTCTCTTAGGTGAAGAACCAGTGAGGTGCTCTTTATATGTTATGTCGGATTACATCGATGCATGTGTTATCCATTTCGATGCCTTTTTTATGTTTAATTCCATAATAAATGTACATGTGTTGGTGGAGATTTTACTATCTTTATCTCCTCTTTTAAGGTATCTCCATTTTTGACAGCTCATCTAGATGGATTTTGTTGCCACATTTGGATTCTTCTTTACATGTGGAGTCTTAATCTTTAGCTGAACGGTTGGGAGAAGATCAAAATTCACACAGGCAAGGTTATGAGATTTAGATTTATCTTCATATTTGGACTTATCTCTATTGAGATTGGATTCACCTTCCTTAACACTTGCTACTTCTACCACTGTTGTTGTTGCTCTTAATCTGGTTGGAAGTATTCAAAGTGAATAGATCATTGACAGATGTCTGATTGGGCTCTTCTTTGAAATATGAGGAATGACCAATAGGTGCTCTTATCATACTCTCCCTCTAGACATTTTGACTTTTTCTGATAGTTTAGCTAATAAACAAGTAGGGGTTGTGGCCTATTAGTCCCCTCAGTGGCTTGATGAAGCTGGCCATAATCATGCAATGAGCATAGTTTTTTGGCATAGGAGTCCTCAGCTTGTTGCATATTGTCCTCCATTTCTAAGGGCACATTTTATGCAGAAGAAAAACACTATGCAGACCAAGTAATTTTCTAATATGTAAGCTTTTTACGGGCGGCATCAAATGTAGAATATTTTACCATGCCAAATCCAGTGAATCCAAGAAACTTTTCCCTAAATAAAATAGGACCCTGGAGGGTTCTACTACTTTTCATGAAAATTTATTTGCCATTAGGGCTTCAGTACACGTCTCTCCTCCCACTTAACTCTATGCTTGTTGCAGCAGCTACGTCCTTCTTCAGCTGCAAGTGTCCCTTGGCAGATCATCTTCCTTAGTGGCAGACTTTGCGATGGTGTGCTTGCAGGTACGATAGAACCTAGCCAGTGCTTCATAAAACAGATAAGCAGCCCAAGCTGCTTCACTTCATCATGATGAAGCTTCATGTAAAGACAGACAAACAAAAGCTAAGGGTTGCACTTGAGAAGCCCCCCCATGGACAAATGAGATTGAGGATTCCCGTGACCCATAGTGTCTGCTCTCCCTCTCGCTTTCAAAGAGAAGATCACTGTTGCCGAAAGGCTGCTGCCACAGGAGACCAAAACTCTTTGTGGAAATCTTTGTCTTCCTATTTCCTAAAAATGAATGCATAATCCCATTGAGAATTATTCAAGCAGGTTGTGGATATCATCAAATCATTAATGGTTATGGTGTGATCTTTCTTTCTCTTTCCCCCCAAATCCTTCTACGTCTTCTTCTTGATTTGGTAATTTAGTTTTCTCAACCATTTTGAGTAACTCAGATTGTATTGTTCATACTTGCAGGTAGTTTGATTGTGAAATCACAATTACTTCTAGGATTTGTAAATTTTGATTTCTGTCATTTGTTATGTTTAGTTTTTGAAGAGAAAATGGATTAAACTTGTTGTTCTCTTCGTTCTTTTTCCTACAGTGGATTGCTAGCCACTAGTTTTGGACTAATGAACTTTTGTTGTTGTCTTTGCATTGGTCTAGCACCCACTTTGATCAATTCTGGTAAGTGGTAAACTTAAGATGGACGCTCTGGGTGAGTGGGGTTCGTAAACCTTTATGCTTTGTTGCTAATACTTGCTAGGATACACTATGCAATGATCACCAATGGTCATTTTACTTTTCCCTAAAAAAATAGTCAGTTCCAACAAACAAAGGAAATTTCTTCTAGAAATTTTTTTCCAGCCCAGCAAACATGCCTTGGAGTTGGAAGAGGTGACTTTTTTTTTGCAATACAATTTTCATGATATTTTTTCCTTGAACTTTTTTATTTGACACCATCAAATGCTACCCAAGTTTAGTCTCTTCATTTCTCGTTAGATTTTTGATGCAAACTAGTCAAATCATTGTCCAAAAGAGTAGATCAACATTATGTCAAAGACTTTCCATTAATAGGCTGATGACTTTGTCAAAGTCATGCAATTCAGTTAGGTTGATGTTTTCTATATAACATGTTGTAGCCCCTTCTAAACTGTGAGGGAAACATATATGATGAATGCTCGATCATTGTTCCTGAAACGGCTGCATTTATTAAAAAAACTAACAAATGAGCATCTGCTTCATTTTCTCATCAAACTTGAAAATTTTCTTAAGGAGGTACTCTATGTTGTCTTCTCGTTCGATGCCTTCGAAAAAGTCATCTCAAGAATAAGTTTTGTTCTTGATCATTTTCCCTTGGAGGCTACCCATCTGCTTCTCTATCTCCTCAAATCGGCCTTGTATGAGATCAACAAGAATTATAGAATGGTCGTGTAATGTTCTCACTTCCACTAACTGTTCGACATTTGTTGTATTCTGGATAGGGGTGGGTATCGGGCCGGGCCGGGCCAGCCCGGCCAGGTTTTTCCCGGCCCGGGTCAGCCCGTCGGGCCTGAAGCCCGGCCCAGGCCCGGCACGTAATATTGCCGGGCCGGGTACTGGGCCTGTCCACCCAAAGTGAGGCCCGGCCCGTTTGGCCCGTCGATGACCGCGGCAGGCAGCAGGAGCCGTCCCACGCAGGCCCCTCGCCCCTCGCCAGACTTCAGCAGGGTAGCTGTCCCACGTAGGCCCCTCGCCCTTCGCCGGACTTCAGCAGGGTAGGGAAAGGGAGAGCGGAGAGGAGAAGAAAGAGGGAGAGGGGGAGCGGTAGGGAAAGGGGGAGAAAGGGGGAACAGAGAGGAGGAGAAAGAGGGAGAGGGGGAGCGGTAGGGAAAGGGGGAGAAAGAAGGAGAGGTAGGGAAAGGGGGAACGGAGAGGAGGAGAAAGAGGGAGAGGGGGAAGGAATGGAGAGGAGGAGGAAGAGGGAGAGGGGGAACTGAGAGGAGGAGAAAGAGGGAGAGGGGGAAGGAAGAGAGAAGAGGAGAAAGAGAGAAAGAGGGGGAAGGAACAGAGAGGAGGAGAAAGAGAGAGGGAGAGGAGGAGAAAGAGGGAGAGGGGGAAGGAACGGAGAGGAGGAGAAAGAGGGAGAGGAGGAGACTTGCCTGTGTTGCCATCGCCGCCGCCGTTGGAGGAGAGAGGAGGAGGGATGCCATCGCTGGAGGAGGGAGAGGGAGAGGAGGCTGGAGGGGGAGGGAGAGGAGGAGAGGGGGAGGGAGATGAGGCTGGAGGAGGGAGACGGGAAAGAGAGGGGGGAGCGAGATTGGGGCTTGCGGGAGGGGGTCTGGAGACTGGGGGAGACAGAGAGTCGGGCCGGCCGGGCCGCCGCCGGGCCGGCCTATCCGGCCTGGGCCCGGCCCGGAACGGCTACCTGGCCGACTTTTTGGGCCCGGGCCCGGCCCGGGACGGGTTTTCCCCGGCCCGACGCCCAGCCTTAATTCTGGACAACTCTTCTTGCATTGATAATTCTTGGATTAACAATGTCTCCTTTAAGATTGGGGTTCCTCATGTTGAACATATCTCCATCTAATTAAGATCATGTTAGCCACCTCCTTGATTGTGACTTTTGTGAGTGGCAAATAAGTTTGAGTCCATTATTGGAGTCAATGAAGCTCTTGAGAGCAAGAGCTCGATGGGCAGGTTTGAATTCCTAGAGGAAGGCATCAAATGCACTTGAAAAGATCTGTATGGTATGAAGTTGTCTGTTCCTGTTTTGCATGCACCCTAAAGCAGAGGAAAGAGAAGACAACAATTTGAGTATAAGAGAGTGATCAAATGCTAAATTATGGTGGAAAGAAACAATGCAGCTAGGATAGGGGAGGGCCTAAATTATTTATTGGTATATGCAAAGAGCAAAGTTGCATCAAGTGGATTTGAAGGCAATGTAAATCAAATATCCTTAATCTCACAAAAAGCTATTTTTCAATTTAAGAATACTTGATATGCCACAAAATCACATCAAATCATTAGACTACATAAATTTATAAGTTGATCACTACGTTTATTCTTCTTTCTATGGCAACATTCAATTAACAGATGGGTGATAGGTTGCAGAATTGTCTATGACCTTCGACTCTTCACATTTAAGCATGTACTTTGGTGGAGGCAACATGATGGTTGGATTTGTTGGGCCGTCTTTTACTACAAAAATTGTTTGCATTCCTCACATGAAATGGCTGTCAAAATGACAATGCAAGAGTCACACAACTGCATGGACAAAAATTAATACATGTATAAACTATCCTACAGGGGAGAACATGTATCATAGGAAAAGGTTGCAATAGAAAACATCTACGTGTGAAATTAACTAGCATAAATTTGTGCTAGCATTATATTTTCTGTCATGTAACTTTTTAAATTTTTTCTTCACATGAAAGGTACATTTTTCCCAGCCTAATATGCTTTACTCATCAAAACCAAATGAGGGTTATGGAATCCATGCTTTATTGATAAAAAAAGCAAAGTGTGTCTATGTATGCTATAGAAAGTGAAAGTGATTATCCTACCCAATTCATAATACTAAAGGATTTCATAGCTTGTTATTTCACCACAGAGTGGATTGCATTCTAAGTTTCCGGATTATCTTGCGAACATATGTGAATTTTTTGATTCACCTAATACATAGCAGCATCACGATTCACATGACAATCATACTCTAATGTATCTTCTTGTCATATATACTTACATAACATGTTTAACTAGCAATTTCAATATTAAAAGTGACTATATTTTCATGTGTCCAAAAATATAGGGAATGGATGCCTGCACATATGCATAATGATAAAAAAAAGATAATCAAGTGAGCTCACCTATGACAATAACATATTCTTTGTATGGAATAGGGAACAGATATGTGAATCCAGGCTTTGGATAAACAACTACAGTTCCATACAATGTATTGCGAGTCCAATCACTATGCGCATGATACCAAATGATGCCTTCTTCGGTACTCAAGAATAAATCATGGTTGAAATTTGATTGGGAAGGAATGCTACACAGGGTGATGTATTGCGGGAACAACGTTGCTTTATTTGTTTTTGTTAGTGGAATTTTTTGAGCAATGCTCTATTACATGTGGAATAAAATATGTTTATTGTTTTTAATATTTGTTATCAACTTGAGCAGCCAAAATGAAGTGGCATGCAATGTGTTATAGTCTAGCAAAAAATAATGAATGCTCATGTTTTAAGGTTATAGACCACATGTAAAATCATAAATCAGTTATAAGTCGGCCAATCTGATGCAGTCCTCCCATAGCCGAATGAGATGGCAGAGAGAGGCTGGAAAGTGAAGGCACATCAAGGTGAGGTAGGGCGGCTAGCTACTGCCCTGGTGAAGATGACAGCCTCTCTCTTGTTCCTGAAGGCTCCCCAACACACTTATGGGAGGCCAAGGAGATGGGCATGATGATGCGACCAAGCGCCCACCTGTGGCCGAAGAGTTGGAGAAGCCAAGTCGGATGAAGACCTTGTCCTCTATGGGCATGGGCTTAGCCGAGAGCCAACTGCCAAGGCCATCGACATTCCAAGTGGAATTCCCGTTGGCTTTGTTGGGGGAGCTGAGAGGCGCTCGGCCACACCTGGCAGTGTGGATGTTCTCATGCCGAGCGCAGCCTAACCTGGTGACCAGGTAGGCAAGCCAGCATGCAGTCGCAAACACGTCATGGCTGCACTTGTCAGGTAATTGCGACCAACCCCATATTGAGGGGAACTCAGCTAGGGTCTCTAGGGAGCATGACGCACCCCCAAGTGATGGTGGACACGAAGGAGGCGATGGCAGCGCAAGAGTCGGCACCACATGGGTCATATGGAGGGAGAAAAGGGGAGAACTAGCAATATCAGACGCCACATCGCCCTAACTGTTACTTTTGAAGAGGCGTATCGGTGGAAGGCCTGTTTAGGATCAACAAACCAATCTGTTTTGGAGCATCTTCGCTCATTCTACCGCACTATGCCATGTCATGGCATGTCATTTGAGAATTTGGGCAGGTGCGACACTGGAGGCAACACAGGGGAGAGACACAGGTCTCTTGTTTCGTTTTGGGTCGAGTGTAGACTGAACAAGAATCTGGGCTTCCACCCGACTGACCCATTTGGCTCGGGTCTAGGCTTTTCGGGAGTCAGGTTGGGACCTTAATCCACTCTTTTTATGTTGTCTCAGAAATGAATCGGCCGATCCATCCTAGTCTACCCCCCTTGACCCAGTTCGACAAGCCAGAATCAGTTGTCAAACCAATTCAATGGTCGGGCGGACTCGCTCATGCGAAACCGACTGAAACGGTTTCGCATGTGCAATGACCGACTGACCCAGTCTTCCTCCTCTCAGTGACAAGAACCTGTGGGACAAGGGATTTCATGGCTTTCAAATCCATTGTAATAGAAGGAAAGTTTTTCGAAGTTTTTTGGTGCCCAATCTATTGAGAAATACAGTGCTCACTTGCCCATCTTTGTTTCTTCCATCTTCCTCTCAAAAACTCTAAAAAATCTGGCATATCGTGGATGCTCAATGTGGTTCTTCAGCAATTCTCAATAGCAGACAATAGGAGAGGGTTCTTTGATGATGTGGATATTTGTCGGCGACATCAGCCCCTCTAACACCCTCAGGTGACCCTTGGGTAAGCGCTGGCATCGCTCACCGGACTTTCCGGTGGTGATAAACACAACTCCAACCCTTGATTTTCCATTTTCTCTGTCGCCCCTCCTTGGCAACACTGTTCCATTAATTTTCGATGGCCGTCCTGGTGGAATCCATTGAGTTGATGCTCCACCAACATTGATTCTCCATTCCTCTGTTTTGTGAACGGGCAGCTTTCCAGCCTTCAAATTCCTGACGATGGTGTTCAAGCACCCGCCATTGTCGGCTGCAGTGGTCTTTGGCCACAAGAGTGCTCAGGCCGAATCCCTAGTGCCTCACAATCCTAACAAGCCCAAGTTCATTGAAGGCCAAGAACTCTACGGGCCGAAATCCCACTGTTTCTAGTCAACCCTATTTCCAAGTCGACTCTTATGGTGGCTCTGTTTGAAACCACGCCATTGCCATCTCTGGCGACCATTCATAGCCGAAATGCTCATATACTCTCCCAAGCCTCTGGTGGTTCCAACGAGCCCAAGCTCGACCCGCACCGTCAAAACTGCTAGCCCGAATTTGGAATATTCCATCCACCATCCCTGCTATTGTTAGTAGGAATGATGAGAGCTTCATCAGTCCTCCAGCAGTGAACCCAATGTCCACTAGAGCACATAGCGCACAGACGAAAACCCAGCTCGAGGGGATCGCGTAGGACCTCATCTAGGCTAGAGATGTGCAACTCACTAGCTGAAATCTTTAACTTTTCAGCTGCCCCTGTTCTGTCACAGGGATCTGACAACCATGGAACTTCAACTGAACGTAGGAAGAGGTCGCACTGTCTTAACTCCTCTCCAAAAACACCTCTGGGTCTAGTGATCACTTGGAGAGGTTTCCATGCTTGTGTCCTTGACTAGCGGCACACATTTATTGGGAATTGATTACCGTGTTTGTTAGTTGTGTTTCATTTACTGCTCTACATCCATCGGCATCACTTGAGCTTCCCTGCTCCACGGTCCCCTTGCGGGAGGCGCAGCTGTCTCAGTGTGCACTGCCTCAATCCCCAGAAGAAGGTAACCTCCTCCCACCATCTGTTGCTCTAGGACTCGTTGTGGTCGAAGAAGAGATCAGCGGTGGTGGCTCTTCTTTCTTACAGCATTCGACAGGAGCTTGACTCACCTCCAGTGCCAAGTCTCCCCATCCATTACGAACTAGATTTCCTAACTCACAGTGAACTGCCCAGGTTGTTTCTTCCATGTTTCCTTGTGTTCTCTTGCAACATTTGACTACCATTTCTCGTGCCTTTGCCGATTTGGCTGGAGTTGGAGATTCACTGCTGATGCTTAAATCAAGCTTGTGGAAGCTGACCACCTCCTGCGGCAACCCTCAGCGGGCCTTGGGAGGTCATATTGATCATCTTGGTTGTTGTCGCGTGGAGGCATCGGGCGAGCCCTAACTATTAGCATGGAGAAGGGTGCTCTTGCCGAAGCCACCATTGGCCTTGCAACTGCCAAAGAGCTTTTCCAACACGCATGGCACCGAGGACAGCCCTGGGTTGTGCAGTCTGTCCTAAGGGTGCGTTGTGGTTTAGTCAAACTAGACAAGCTTGTGTGTGCTTGTGAGTGAGATCCGAATGATTTAATTCTTGTATGGAACAATTGTACTCCTTAAGGCCTGGACCAGATTTTTTGAGTGTGTTGTTGTGAGCTTGCAATATCTTCACGGGCAGACACTAGAGCCGTTGCCCAGTCGAGAGAATCCGAATCCTATACTGGCTATCCTTGAGCACAGGTAGGGGAGATCCCTGGGAGGACGGGTCGCAGCCTCATTGAGCCACCTCATCTACCATGCGGTGGTCCTCGACAGGAGTGACACCACTAGTTTGGTAATGCTTAGCACATTTAATCAGAGGATAGACCAGTGAGCAACATGAGTGGCAGTTCTGATCAGCAGTTGGATGCAATTGAGCAACAATTGCACTTGTTTTCAGTTGGTAGGACTTAGTTTGGTTTGTACCAAATTCATATCAAATCATTTTGCTACCAGTGGTAGAGGATCTCTACATGGACATGAGTAGTGCCGACCATAGCACAACAATAGGACTGAGGCTGTCCCATTCCATGCAGCCATTCAGTGGCCGACCTCGAGGCACGTTGCCGAGGCATTAGGAGAGCGCTGCAAGTATGTTCCGTCTTGGACCCAGATGAGAGCGAGGCTAGTTGCTGAGGCGTCAGGCAGACATAGCAAGAGGCGCGTTCTCTTTTTTCCCTTCGATATCTGAAGGCCGACCCGACAACACCAAGAGGGAATGGTAAAGCAAGGCCAAAGGATTTTCCCCATAGTCTAGACCATGTCAAGCAAAACAATCCCTGCCAGGGCACAGTCCGCCCTTGAAATTTGTCTGTTTCTTCTCATACAGTAAATTTTAGTGAGAACTGACCACACCGAGTGGTTCGTAACTAAATTCAGGGCCTAGCACGACCGTTGGTTTCTTGAGCATTAGATGTGGATACAGACTCATCTCTGAGTCATTCTAGTGCAAGTCTTACTTTTAAAATACCTTTCTCCGACCATAGTTGAGTGTGACTAAGATCGTTTGAAGAGGAAAGGATAAAATTCCAGCCATACCCAAGGTGGAAGAACTGAAAGCAATAGAAAAATTTGAATTGCTAATTGTTGTGTTTCATTGATTGTCAACTATACAATTTATAGCCTTTCTAACATTTATGATAAGCATAAAAACTTCAATCCTTTCCTAAGATATTTCCTAAGATCAGGATTAGATAATCTTCCCTAAGATCAAGCTTTAGCTTTATCTTGATTTTTGCCTTATCAAGATAAAGCATGACTTTTTCAACAATGACCCAATACCGATGACCCATCATGTGCTAGAAAATAGCAAATTAGTTAACAAAACTCCCCCTAATTTGTTATCTTCACTTGATCTTGATAACGCCAATTCTGTTGCGGAGTTCGAGAAAACGAATGCGTCCGAGTGGCTTCGTTAACGCATCCGCAAGCTGCTCCTTGGCCTCTGTATGTTCGAGGGTGATATGCCCCGCTTCGACACAATCACGAATGAAGTGATATCATGTGTCGATGTGCTTGCTCCGGTCATGGAGGACGGGGTTCTTGCTGAGCGCAATCGCAGACTTGTTATCCACCTTGAGCTCCGGTACCTGTATCTTTCGTTCCATAAGCTCTTGCAGTAGCCGATGAAACCATACTCCTTGGCACGACGCTGTCGCAGCGGCGATGTACTCAGCCTCACATGAAGAGAGAGCAACAACCCGCTGCTTCTGAGATTGCCATGAGATCGGACTCTTGCCGAGGAAAAAGAGAACGCCAGTGGTGCTCTTCCGGTCATCAAGATCTCCAGCCATGTCGCTGTCACTGTATCCGGACAAGAGGAGTCCACCTCCTTCTCTTGGGTAGATGACCCCGAAACTTCGTGTCCCGGCAATGTATTGGAGGATATGCTTCACAGCGGCAAAATGATCCTCTCGCGGATCCTCCATGAATCGACTCACATACCCAATGGCAAACACTATGTCCGGTCGGGTGTGAGTTAGATATCGCAGGCTCCCCACCACACTACGGTAGCGAGTGGCATCTACCGATGGAGCTGTTGAGGCCTTGGACAACTTGAGCCTTTCTTCCATCGGTGTGAGGCATGGATTGCAATCCGCCATGCCGCTCTGGTGTAAAAGCTTCTCGGCATAAGCACTTTGGCAGAGTGTGATCCCGCCTTTTCCTTGGTTCACCTCAATACCAAGATAATATGTGAGTAACCCCAGATCACTCATGCGAAATAGGGACATCATCTCACGCTTGAATTTTGTGATGCCACCCATGCTGGTTCCAGTGATGATCAAATCATCAACGTAGACACCGACGATCAGCACCTCGCCATGCTCCCGTCGTGTGTATAATAAGTGCTCATCTTTGCACCGATTGAAACCCAAATCTTGAAGGTTGGCATCCAGCTTGGCATTCCAAGCACGTGGGGCTTGACTCAGTCCGTACAGTGCCTTACGCAACCTGAGCACCTTGTGCTCCTGCTTGTTGACGATGAATCCTGGTGGCTGTTTTACATAGACCTCCTCCACCAAGTCCCCATTAAGGAATGCGGACTTCACGTCCATGTGATGTACGGACCAGCCTTCATGTGCTGATAATGCCAACAAGAGCCGTACTGACTCCATGCGTGCGACAGGAGCAAAGACTTCCTCGAAATCAACCCCTTCACGTTGCGCATATTCCTTCGCTACAAGTCGCGCCTTGTGCTTGGTGATGCCGCCATGCTCATCTCGCTTGACCTTGAAGACCCACTTCAAGCCAATCGCGTGGTGCCCTGCAGGGAGCTCGACCAACTCCCAGGTGTTGTTCTCCTTGATGGACTTCATCTCCTCCAGCATCGCTTGACGCCAAACTGGATCTCGTTCAGCCGCGCTGAACGTGGTAGGCTCCTCCGCACTCACCATATGTAACTCGCCGGTGACTTGCTCTTCATCGGGCGGGAGCCCAAGGATGTCGCTCATGAGTTTGAAACATCGTGGTGCGCCATCATCATCGTCGAGCTCGGCGAGGGCCTCAGTCGTTGGTGATGCAAATTGCACACCTGGAGAGTGTTTCGGTGTGTTTGGTGGTGGCGACTCATGCTGCTCCCCCGCAGCTTCAGCATCTCCTGAGGCAATGATTGTCTCATGCTCGATGAAGAAGTCTGTACTCGATGCATCTAACTGGCCTCCGGGATCCGCCCAATCCCAACTGGCCTTCTCGTCAAACACCACGTCGCGAGAGATGTGAACCCGACGAGCAACCGGATCAAACAGGCGATATGCCTTTGACCCTGGTTCGTAGCCAAGCAACACCATCTTCTGGCTGCGATCATCAAGCTTCTTCAGATCTGGTCGAGTGACCTTCACATGCGCGATGCAACCAAACGTGCGCAGGAAGGAGACATACGGCTTCCTCCCATGCCAAGCTTCAAATGACGTTTTGCCATCCAAACTCTTCGTGGGCGATCTGTTCAAGAGGAATACTGCAGTGGTGACAGCCTCTCCCCAGAACTCGGGTGGCATCTTCTTTGCCTTGAGTAAGCTGCGTGCCATGCCAACGATGGTTTGGTTGCGCCGCTCGACGACACCATTTTGTTGAGGTGAATGTGGTGCCGTGAGCTGCCGTGCAACCCCTCGATCTGCGTAGTAGCGCTCAAACTCGATCGAAGTAAATTCTCCCCCTCGATCAGTTCGTAGTGCGCGTAGACGCCTCCCAGTCTCAACCTCCATGCTGGTTTGGAACTGCTTGATGGCAGGCAGTGCTTGATCTTTACCTGCAAGAAGGTATAGCCACATGTGGCGGCTGGCATCATCCACTAGGAGGAGAAAATAGCGTTTGCCACCGTTCGTTGCTGGTGTGATGGGTCCACACAAATCGCCGTGCACTAGATCAAGCAAGCCGTCAGCTCGATGATGTGTTGACGCCGGGAACAGAGCACGCCTTTGCTTGCCGGCGAGGCAATGGTCGCAGATCTCCACCGGACGATTAATGATCGGGAGCCCGCGCACCATGTCATCTTGCGCCAGCTTTTTTAACGCCTCAAAGTTTAGATGCCCGTAGCGAGCATGCCATAGCCACGCTTCTTCATCTTGTTTTGCCAAAAAACACAGTGGGCCTGCAATGTTCAACTTGAGCATATACAAGCGATTTTTGGAGCGTGTTACCTTTGCCAGTAGACGACATTTCTGTTCACGTATCGTCAGCACTCCCGATCGGATCAGCACCTCGCACCCATGCTCATCGAGTTGGCCGATGCTGAGGATGCTACTCTTGAGCTTGGGAATGTAGTAGACGTTGGTGATCGTCAGATTTTTTCCGTTTTGGCATGCGAACGCCACCGTGCCACGTCCGTGAATGTCAACAACTGATCCATCACCAAATTTCACCAAGCCGGTGATGCCCGGGTCCATCTCAGTAAAATGGTAGCTTTTACCGGTCATATGGTTGCTGGCACCCGTGTCTAGGTACCACATGTCGTCGCGCCGCTCTCCTTCACATCCAAGATTCACCTGCGCGTGCGTCTCATCGAGTTTGACAAAACTCGGTGGTGGTGGCTCAACGTTGTCGGTAACGGAGCACACCTGTGCCATGAGGAGTGCTGGCTCCTCGCCATCCTCCTGGGCGAGATACGCTTTCTCAAGTTGAGGCTGTCGGCAATCTCTGGCCCAATGGCCGATCTTGCCACAGTTGTGACATTTGTCACGACTAACGTCGCGCTCACGTCTGGACTCATCACGTCCGCTATTCCGACCATTGTCGTCTTTCGCAGACCGATTTCCCTTCCAGCGGCGTCGTCTGTGGCCACCACTCTTGCTCGACGATCCACCTATACCCGACTTTCCTTTGTGACGCGAGAGCCATTCTTCCTCGGTCAGCAATAGTTTGCTTCCCTTGGAAGCTGTGGGTGGTGGTGCTTGAGAAAGACCACGCTCGTCGGCGCCCTTCAGGCGTCCAGTGACATCTTCGATGGATAGAGTGGCAAAATCGAGCATAGTCTCGATGGTGTAGACGACATGGCCGAACCTCGGTGGAGCAGCCCGGAGGTACTTCTCGACGGCCTTCTGCTCGTCAACGGGTTCGGCATGTTCTGCGAGTTGAGCCAGTAGAGCGCTCAGCCGGAGTGCGAAATCCTCCAGATCCTCCCCTTCCTTGAACGCAATCGTTTCGTACTCGATCCGGAGCCTCTGCAGCTTCGATCGACGTACGTGATCGGAGCCAATCTGCACAGACTTGATGTAGTCCCATGCTTCCTTGGCTGTTTGCTTCAGGGCGATGGCGCGCATCATCTCCTTCGGGACCGCCTTGATGAGTGCCTCGAGTGCCGCCCGATCTTCCTGCAAATCGGCGTCGCCGTACTCAATGGCGTCCCAAAGCCCCCTTGCTTGGAGCATCACCTTCATCACGAGTGACCAATCCGTGTAGTTGTCACGCTCGAGCATCGGGTAGGATGTACTGCCGACCTCCCGAATCGTCCTCTGGATCACCTGATTCCGACCCTGACGTGGAACAATCGGCGAGTTTGAGTGTCGTCGTTCACAACCTCGGCCTTCACGGCGTGGCGACATGCTTCCCTCGTGGTTCGACATAGACCTCGTGAGGCAAGGAACGATCCTTGACGAAGCGGCGCGGTCTCCTCTGCTCGACTTAGGTGTAGCAGCGGAAAAAACGGTGGAAACTCCACCGTTGTTCGAACGGGGATCGGGCGAAGCAGGACGCTCGACGAAATTGCTCTTGACCAGTCTTCGTTCAAAAATCCACCACGCCTTGGTTCTAGCTCCAAAAATTCTGAAACTTGGAGGTTAGAAAGTAGAGATCCAGACGATTCCAACGCACTTGGTCTCGTTAAAATCCGACGCCGGAGTAATCAACGCCGGTCGATTGAAGTCAGGGCTGATTCGGGTGGTGTCCTGGCCCCTGACACGTGCAAGAAAGCTTGGGACACGGGGACACGAAGTCACCCGCGTTGTAGAATAGCCGACTCGTGCTGAGCGGGACACGGCGAGCGTCGAGTTCCAGGTGATGCGGGACTCGACGGGACGCGCGTGTCCGTGCGTACCGCTGATGCTTAGGACACGAAACAAAGACACCTGCCGGGGACTGAAGAACACGGCGGCATCTTCGACGGAATATTCTGCCGGACTTTCGTTTTGGCCGGAAAATCGCCTCCGCGCTGGAAAACTTGCAGAAAACTCCGTCAGTCTTCAAACTCCTATTCCACAGCCGATTCTCCGCCAAATCAAGCGTTCTTGGGCTCGTTGGAAGCGGAAATTCGTTGGGAATCCGTTGGTATTACCTTAAACACGTTTTGATCCTGCTAGAGGCCAGAATCACCGCCGGAGTACTCGGGTATCATCGGAAAAGGGGAAAACCGCAGCACAGTGATGAAATGGAGACAAAAAACGAGATTAAAGCGGGGAAATCCTTCAGGAACGAACTAACCGTACGAGGATCAATCGTTCGGGATTGATCAGCCGTTGGATTGTGTTGGATTTCGCCAGTAGTTGTTAAGAACAAGAGGATGTCTCTGTCGGAGAAGGGAGCAACGCCTGAGGATGCTGATTGCTTCAAAAAACAACTTCTCGCCCTGGTTTTCTTCGTCTGAAGCTTGGATTCACCGCTGTGAGCCCTGGCTCTGATACCAATTGAAAGCAATAGAAAAATTTGAATTGCTAATTGTTGTGTTTCATTGATTGTCAACTATACAATTTATAGCCTTTCTAACATTTGTGATAAGCATAGCAACTTCAATCCTTTCCTAAGATATTTCCTAAGATCAGGATTAGATAATCTTCCCTAAGATCAAGCTTTAGCTTTATCTTGATTTTTGCCTTATCAAGATAAAGCATGACTTTTTCAACACTGACCTAATACCGATGACCCATCATGTGCTAGAAAATAGCAAATTAGTTAACAAGAACTTCCTTACAACCCCCAAGCATTCCAACAAGTGGTTGACACTGTTGTGGAATTAGAGAAAATGTCCGAGCAGTATGGTGCCCTTGAGCAAGAGCTGGCAGCCCTATCAACCTTATCCAATAGGGTGGAATTGTTGAGTTTCTCCATCCAGTGCCTAGGGAGTGTCCACCACTTCTCAAGACATGCAGTCCATGATAAGCTCTTACTTTTGCCAACAGTAGGAGTTAAATTGGCACTTGAGGCCGCATAAAGGGAGACTAGGGAGCGAGGCGAGCCTACATCTTAGGTGTACGATCGAGATGAACAAGAGGGCCCTAGTATACGACAAATTCCAGATAGGTCATGAGACCAACAAAGGAATCAGGTGGTCGCGAGTCGAGGAAGCAGGGACCCAACTCCCTTTGGCAAAGGACCATGTGCAGACCAAGTCAGTGGCTCATGACAAGGACGACCTTGAGGCAGGACCTTCCTACGGCCAAGATCAACCAAGCCATAGGGGTGGCTGGGCATGGTAGTGCCACACGCTTTTGCTCGCCCAGGTATTTGGCAGAATAGGGAGGGATTAGAGAAATATGACAGGATCTTCCATGGGCTTGAATGGCCAGCCTAGGCCGAGCCACATTGGTAGACTAGAGAACGAGCAGACCGCCAACCTTAGTGCAACTAAGACGAGGCTAGGTGGGATGAGAGGGAGCCATGGCTAGGCTAAGGTGCCCGATCGCGCCCCGACTAAGGGCACACATGGCCATCCACAAGTAGTTCACTGATCACGAGACCGATTGGGAAGACATGCCCATCGGCCCCTACCACTAACAGCCCTGATACGGGAGGGTTGATGCTAAACCATTTCATGAAGACTCACACAAAGATCATATAAGGCCCCTGCCCCACATCAAATTTGATGTCCCCTGGTTTGGTGGACAAAAGGAACATGAGTGGATCTACAAGGTCCACCAATATTTTGAGTGCCAACAGGAACCTCAAGAGCAATGGGTACCCATCGCCATTCTGCACTTCGAAGACATGGCCGTGAGATGGTATTGGTGGTTGAGACAAAACCGACCATCCCCGACATGGGATGAGCTCATGAGTGAGGTTTCCACCAGATTCAACGATTCCTTGTTCCTAGACTATGAGATAGAGCATAATGCTCTTAGGCAAAAAGGTGTCGTAAGGGACTACCAAGCTGAGTTCGAGGATCTTAGCAGCATTGTGTAAGATTGGCTAGAAGGAGCACTTAGTTTCATATTTATTGGGGGCTTGAAGGAGGACATCAAGCCCCAACAACTCTGTGACTCCTTCCATAGGGCCAACCTAATCGAGAAGAAGCTCCGAAGACTAGCAATGTACATGCATTTAATAGTCACCACCCTGGCAAGGCCGGAGCCCCAAGGGCCACCACACCACTGCGTGGCTGAAAGCTCACTCGGCCATGCCCAACATAACCTGTGCAACCCTTGCTTGCCCCACTAACTCGCGTTATCACCTGTCAAGAATAGGATGAGCGCATCAAAAAGGGGATGTGCTTCAACTGCGATGGAAAATGGGAATGTGGCCATAAGTGCAAGGTACTCTAAATCTACCATGTTGTAGAGGATGAGGACGAGGACAAGGTACGGTTCTAGATACACCGACGGAGGTAGGTATTAGATAAGCTCAACATGGCTTTAGAAGAAGCAACACCCAATCTCCTTACTGAGGATCCCGAGCAGCCTCAAGCATATTTTTCGATGGCATGCACACAAACCCCAAAATCCATGTGGGTACGAGGCCAAATAGGTGGAGTACGGGTAGTGATCCTCATTGATGCAGGCTCAACACATAACTTTGTGAGCCAGAGAGTAGCCACCACCATTGGCTATGAGGTACGTGAGCACCCTGCTTTCGAAGTAATAATGGGGGATGGCACCAAGGTTCCATGCCATACCATGTGCAAGGACATGGAGCTAGAGGTTCAAGGCACCATCTTACTTGTGAATTTGATTGTACAAGTTTCTTGCAGTGTGGACACCATGTTAGGTGTCCAATGGATAAAGTCTCTTGGGAAAATCACTTTTGAACTTCTCTGAGATGACCAACTCTTAACGCTTTGAACTATCATGCCACTACAAACAAGGCCTTGAGAGTGATACTGACTGAGCAGCCAAAGAAGAGATATCAAAAGAAGTAGTCAACAAATACACTGATGTATTTGAGGAGCCATTTGGTCTACCTCCACCATGCTCATATGACCACTACATCCAGCTCATGCCTGGGGCAACTGTTGTTAGTGTACAGCCCTATCGGTACACTCATGCCCCAAAAAGGGAGAATGAGAGCCTTATGTGTGAGATGATATAGGCCAATTTTATTAGGCCAACCAGCAGTGCCTTTTCCTCCCCAGTGTCATTATTAAAGAAACACGATGGCACATGGAGGTTCTGGTAGTCTACGGAGCACAGAATGAGGTGATAGTCAAGGACAAGCTCATGATTACCGTGATAGATGAATTGCTTGATGAACTCACAGGTGAGCTGGCTTTCACCAGAATTGCATGGATGAGGAAGATGTTGCCAAAACAGCATTTCATACTCATGGTGGCCACTATGAGTTTTTGGTGGTGGCATTTGGACTCACTAATGCGCCAACCACTTTCCAACGATGTATGAATAACATCTTCCAGATAAGGAAATTTGTCCTCGTATTCTTCGATGACATACTAGTCTTTAGCCCAACCTTACAAGAACACTTCGTGCACTAGTGATTAGTGATGGATTTCCTAAGGGAGAACCAACTCTATGCAAAGTACTCCAAGTGTAGCTTTGGGCAGATGAGGATATCCTACCTCGGCCATATCGTGACGGCAGATGGTGTGAGCACAGACCTTGAAAAGATACATGCCACGCTCAATAGGCCGATAAGAGAGGGCCAAACAATGGCCGATGCCTTCTCTGGAGTGCTCGAGGCTCTGTGCACCATTTCTGCATTAGTGGCTGACTTATGGGAGTGGCTTCGAGCTGCCCGAATGGCTGACGATGGACTCCGGTTGTTGCTTATGTCCTTATGAGAACACCAAGGCAGCATACCGCACTATGAAGTGCATGGGGGCCTTCTATGCCACACGATCAAGGTTGTGGTGCCCAAAGGGCATGAGATATGTCAAAAACTCATGGATTATCACTGTCCTGTGTCCTTCCATGGTAGGACATGAGGGTCTAGAGAAAATGATGAGCTGCATCCAAACTGGTTTGTGGTCAGAGGGCCTTAAAGTTGACATCACCAAGTATGTGAGGCAATGCTCCATCTGCCAAAGAGAGACATATGAGCAAGGACGAGCACCTAGTCACCTTTGACCTCTCCCAATCCTTGATAAGCCATGAAAGGATATATCCATGGACATCATTGATGATATGTTCAAATTGAAAGTCAAGGAAGCAATCTTAGTAGTAATAGATCGGCTGACCAAGTACGGTCACTTTGTCCCACTCTCTTGGTTTATTATGCACGATTGGTTGCCAAAGTGTTTCAGGAGTTTATGGGGAAGCATTATAGCATGCTTCAGACCATTGTGTGTGACTGGGACAGCGTCTTCATGAGCAATTTCTTGCGAGAGCAATTTCTTGCGAGAGTACATTTGATGGCTGGGTTCATATATTATTCAGCTAGGCCCACCATCATGTAGATCGACAGCTAGCCTGAGGTGGTTAACCGCACCTTGGAGATGTATTTGAGGAGGTTCGCAAGTCACTGGCCTTCTACTTGGGTCAAGTGTCTCTCCTGGTGCAAGTGGGCGCGCAACACCAGCCCCCATTCCATCATGAAAATAATGCCCTTTGAGGTGGTATACAATTGTGCCCCTCTAGACTTGCGCACCTACAACGAGACCTTGGAGAGGGCATTATTGGATCTTGATGACTTTATTTGGACACTGGACTGGAACCTGCAGCGTGCACAACAACAAATGAGACAACATCATGGCAAGGGGCACGCTGAGAGGGTGTTAGCCGTAGAAGCTTGGGTAGAGCTCAAACACCTTTCTCGAGGGCAGATGACACTATTTGGGCAGCCTTATTGGAAGCTATTTCCATGGTACTATGGGTCATACCATGTTGAACGCCGCTGCAGCAGGGCAGTACTGAGTTCACCCCATCTTCCATGTGAGCTGCCTCAAACCCTTTTATGGAGAACCAACAACGGGGAGGGTAGAGGCACCAGGCAAGCCTATCTTGCCGAAACGCATCTTGTGTAGGTGTAAGGCATGCCAGGGCATTAACATTCGATGGGAATACCTCGTCCGATGAGACCATAGGGAGGGAGGCTCCACCTGAGAGCATGCCTATGAGCTACTAGAGAGATTTCCATAGGTAGGAGCCTGGGGGCATGATCTGTCTAAGGGGGTGGATTTGATACATCCCTCCCACAGCTGGCCGAGATGGACGAGAGAGCCCGGGCAACGAAGGCATAGCAAGGTGAGGTAGGGCAGCTAGCCACCGCCCTAATGAAGGATGACAGCCTCTCTCTCATTCCTGAAGGCTCCTCAACACACATGCGGGAGGCCAAGGGGACGGCCATGATGATGAGACCAAGAAACCACTCATGGCCGAAGAGTTGGGGAGTTCAAGTCGGCCATGGGTTGCCACATGAAGAGCTCGGCCTTTGCCAAGAAGGGGCAAATGGGCTTAGTTGAGAGTTGTCCGCCAAGGCCACCGCCATTCAAAGCGAAATCCCCATTGGCTTTGCCAGGGCAGCTGAGAGTGGCCCGGCCGCGCCCAACAACATGACCGGCCTCATTCTTAGTGCAGCCTGACTCGGTGACTAGGTAGGCGACCCACTGCCAGATGTAGCAGCAAGCAGTCACAAACAGGACTTGGCTGCACCTGCCGGGTAACCGTGGCCAGCCCCATGCTGAGGGGAACTCGACTAGGGTTTTCGGGGAGCATGGCAAGCCCCCAAGTGATGGCAGACATGAAGGAAGCAGTGGCAAGGTAGGACTAAGCAAAGGAAGGGGCGAACCGGTGGTATCAGATGTTGTATCGCTCTGATTGTTACTTCTAAAGAGGTGTATCGATAGAGGACCAGTTTAGGATCAGCGAACCAGTCCATTTTGGAGCATCTCAGCTCATTCTAGCACACTATGCCATGTCACAGCGTGTCATTTGAGAATTCCAAATAGGTGCGACATCAAGGTGACAAAGGGGACAGACACGAGACTCTCGTTTTGTACTGGGTCGGGTTTGGACCGATGAAGAATCTAGGCTCCGACCTGATTGACCCTTTTGGGTCAGATTTGTGCTTTTTGGGAGTTGGGTTGGGACCCAGATCCACTCTTTTTATGTTTTCTCAGAAAGCATTCCGAGGTAGTGAGGCTTGACTCCGCCAATTCAACAGTCTACCCCCCGTTGACTCGGTCGACATGCCGGAATCGGTTGTCGAACCGGTTCAGTGGTCTTGCTCGTGCGAAACTGACCGAGTCGGTCTCGCACATGCAACAACTGGCTGACCTGGTCTTCCTGCTCGCAGCAATAACTACAGTTGAGGTATTTCAAGGCTTTTGAATCCATTGTAATTGAAGGAGAGTTTTCTGACGGGTTTTCCAGTGCCCAATCTGTCGAGAAATACAGTGCCCACTAGTCCATCTTGGTTTCTTCTACATTCCTCTCGAAAACACTAAAAAATCCGATGTATCATGGTTGCTCGATGCACATCTTTGGCAACTCTCAACAGCGGACAATAGGAACGGGTTCTCCAGTGACAGTTCCTTTGATAACCTCACACAACCCTTGGGAAAGCACTGGTGTCGCTCACCGGACTTGCCGATGGTGATAAACACCACCCTATCCCCCAATTTCCATTTTCTCTGTCGCCCCTTCATGGCAACATTGTTCCATTAATTTTCGGCAGCCATCCGAGCAGAATTTGTCGACCCAACACTCTGACAGTGATATGACCCTCCTTCAGTTTATGAACACACAACTTTCTGAACTTTGTCTTCCTGGCGGTGGTGTTTCTAGGACCTGCCATCATCGGCTCTGGTGGTCTCTGGCCACCACAGTTCTCAAGCCGAATCCCTAGTTCCTAGCGGTCCCAACTAGCCCAACTTCTACGAGGGCTGTTAACCTGAACCCCTGTTTCTAGTCGGCCTTGTTTCCTAGTCGACTCTTCCAACGGCCCTGTTCGAAAACATGCCATTGTCGTCTCCAGCAAAGATTCACCACTGAAACGCTCAGACACTCTCCCAAGCCTCGTGCAGTTCCAATGAGCCCAAGGTCGACCTGCGCCATGGACATTGCTGGCCAGAATCTGAAGGGTCAAGAAAGAAAGAGCTAAGATTGAAGATGTCTGAATTATCACAACCACAACAACCATGACAATACGACATGAGTGAAGAAATATAGTAGGAAAAGTTTGGAACCACTTATTAAGATGTCCTCTATCCCCAACTAAGCCTATATTTTTCATGGGCAACATCAGAAACTTTGAACCATATTGTACACATAAACACACACACACACTCTCTCTCTCTCTAATTGTTTACCATAGTTTTACTTCATCACAAGAAAACAAGCACATTACCACCAAGTGGTCAATTGTCCACCCAAAAATGAGATTCGTGATGGAGGAAGGCCACCCAAATACTGGTTTGATGCAATTAATGGAATCTTCAGTCCTAATTGATGCAGTTGGCCAATAGATTAACCTGCTGATTAATTTCCCCAAAGAGCTTCCGATTTTTTATTGAAATTTCAAATACAGTGACTAATATCTGTTTAACAAGGGCCTTAAATTAAAGCGAGCATTGCTGAAAAATGTGAAAATTTTAGTTTTGCACATTGCCTTTTTAGACTGAAAAGTGCTGGTACATATGACCATTGGTGCGCAGATCTAACTGAGATTTGACTTAAAGGGAAAATCAATGCTAAATGCTGGCCCTTGTGTGATAATCAGCCAAAATAAGACCATTCTAATGGAAAAATCACTTGACGCAGACACTCACAAGCACACGATAGAGCAAGCAGTTCAACAATACTGAAAGCAAAAATAAAAGGTTTGGTTCCTAAATTTTTATCATTTCATCTGAAGTGCATCTTTATAAACTGCATAGGGCAATCATGCAGAATGCAGCTGGTGGAAAAATTCACCTGCTCATTATGAAAGGAAACTGCATAAGAGAAGATGAACTAATATAGTCAATTAAATTTGGTCACCTACAGTGGTTAATTTACCACTAATAATTTCGTTTGACGGGTTTCTTGCATCAGATGCTCACTTCCACCATCTATAGAAACCCCCAATGGGACACACATAGGGGCAGAGACAAGTTAGGCCTGCATGGGGCCCTAGCCCCACCTCAATTTTTTTTTTAATTTACATGTAAATCTTAAAAAATTTCACTTGTTCGATATAAAAATTTTGAAAAATGATATTTCTGCCCTAGTCAAAATTTAGAAACTTAAATTCGGTCCCCCTCATGAAAAATTTATGGCTCCGCCCCTGTACACACACACACACATTCTCTCTGTGTGATGATCTCAGCTCATTTCTTACCTATTAATCTCTACCCATTAAATAAGTGAGTAGGAAGAGAAAAGAAAAAAACAAAAAAGTGGTGCATGAAACACTGTAAGAGGATGCCGATTTTCGCATCTTCCACCACTCATTCTTCATTGCTTCCTCGATCCTGCTTCTTCCTGTTGGTGTCTGAGGAGGGTGGGAAGGCCAGGAAATAAAAAAAATGATAATGGCCCCAATAAGATGTGGACAAGCAGTGATTCAAGAGGACCCAATAAATCTTCATGGCTCTAAAGTTTCCAACAAGAAGAATCATCGCAATCTGATGAGAGTTAGAGATACAAAGAAGGAGAGGGAGAGAGAGTGAGAGAGAAATGGAACATGCAATGAATGATAGGGCCTGCATGGGCCTTGGCCCCACCTCAAAAAAAAATTACATGTAAATTTTTAAAAAATTTACTTGTTTTATATAAAAATTTTGAAAAATGATATTTCGGCCCTAGTCAAAATTTAGAAACATTAATTCGGCCCGCCTCATGAAAACTTTCTGGCTCCACCCCCGGTGACCAAGCTTATCCGTTCCAGCACCATCTTCAACAGGCCGCGGATGTCGTCCACTCCACTGCTTCACCTTGCAGGAGGAAGAAAAAGGAGCTGCGGAGGGGAAGGGTGCAGCAACTGCAGCGGCAGCGGCTGCCTTGTGAGATGGACAAGCAAAAAGAGATAAGGCCTAATCGGCAGTTTTTTCATTCTGGAAACTTCTTTCCCCCCCCCCCAAGAGGTGGTACGAAACTTTTGGAAAAATCATTTTGGAAAAGAGACCAATGGGCAGATTTTTTGTCCCTAGTTTGATGGGGAGGAAATTTTTTTAACAGCTGCATGCTTGCTTCCATTTAAGGAATCAACACTCTGTGACACAGATGCCTTCATGAAGAATGTTAAATAACAAGAGCAACATACCCAATGTTGGTCATTTTAAGGAATGCAGCTTAGAGGAAACGGCCGGTCAAATTGAGCAGAAGTACCGAACAATTTACTAAACCAGTTCCCAATTTCTAAGACCCCATGCAAGGAAGGGAATGCTAGGACAACATAAGCCTGAGCAGTCACAACAGGTCACATAATGTAAGGGCCCATGAAGCAAAACCATCAAACAATGGTGCATCTTCTCTAACTGGACTTAGTTCAGTTGTTACACTAAAAAATAAAGTATTCTTGAAAGCTATAGACCAAAGCAGAAATCACACCTGAAATCTTGCAAATGTTGTCAACATAAAGCAACAAACAAATATACACATACAATGCAATATGGAAACATGCATACAAGTTATCAATATTACATTTGGAAAATGACATCCATTGACAAAATAAACTACATCTACATCAATTCATGACAAGGTTGATTCTCTTTCAATAACTTTGGGAACATTCACCCTCCTGTGCACAATAGGCATGGTCAACCCAAAGATAGAAGTGTCAAAATGCCTATTAAGTAAAAATGATGGGAAGTACCTAGGCTGGAAATGATAGAAGCTTAGGATAACCTTTCAAGATTCTAGAAGTGGAGAACAAAGAGACTAGTTCTTGGTCCCGGTAAAGATGCTGGTAACGGGTAGGCCTTGTATTGATGGGTGAGTCCCTTTCTCTTTTTTTCATAGTGACAGGCTAATATGACACTATATCTATCTTTAGTTATCCAACTTTTGTCCTACATCACAAGAAAGCAACTTTGTATAAGGTACTCCTATACGAAATTCCAAATATATATATATATATATATATATATATATATATATATATATATATATATATATATATATATATATATATATATATATATCACTGAACAATTACCAAAATGCATATCCTAAAATGAAAAGCTCGCCATCTTGTTTTTCTATTCCAATGCTTGACATTATGCTAAGCCTCTTCACAATGCATATTTTGGATCTTATCACCAAAAATTTGTCAATTTCAGCTTATGATCATATATATTAGAGTTCAAGTTAAAAAACAAAGGATGCTACAACTATTCCAAATGATGTTGCATTGGAAACAATGGAAACCCAATTATAATAATGCCATCTAGTTTAGCTACATAGCAAGTAAAAAGCACATAAATTGGTTTATGAAGGAGGATCAATGTTAGTCTGATTTGCAGATGAAACTCTTCACTGTCATGGGATATACTTTTCAAGACCCAAAGGACAAGTACATTTGTCTTTAGCCATGTTAGGAAATAGCAAAGCTTAAAAGGGCATACTTGGGTCGGTGAGGTAGGTCAACCCCATGAGATCAAAATATGAGCTATTTTTCAGGCAAGCTTCCTTTTGCCTCACCTCAGTTTTCTCTTGCTTTCTCTTTAGGTAAGGAAGGTAAAGAAGTAAGAAATGGTTTTCAAGTTTTAGAACTTTTATGAAACTCGAGATGCCTATCCTATGTTTCTAGCTTATTCATATCTAATTAGTTTACGCTTTGCTTAATGGTGCTTCATAATATTGTCCATTGGGCTACGTTGGTCATTTTCATGCAAAATGTCGATGACTTTAATGAAGGTTAAACATCAAATTACAAAGGGACATCATGATTTCATAGCTCTGGTGGTGTAAACACAAAGCTTGTTTCCTAATTTTGGCATCCATATTAGTATTAGAGTACTTGTTTTTGCAGGGCTTCCATCTCGATCATTGTGACATCCAAACGGCCAGAAAATATTGCTTAAGTTGCACAAGTGGTGATGATAAGTAGAGACAAACTGCATTGAAGGGACGACCAACATGTAAACAAGTAAAAAGATGTATGGTACTAAATAAAAATTAGAAATGTAAAATATTAGCAACTCTCTTTTTTTTTTTGTTTTTGCACTTTCTTGGGTCTTTTGCTCATCACATACTCAAGTGACATTTTTATTTCAAGACAAGCAAGCAGGATTTCTGCCAGAACCCTACTAGTTTATCTCTAAAACCGCTAACCAAGTGGTCGATAGAGCACAATTGTGGTTTTGCAACTTATCATTTTCTGTTGTAGCTATAAGCAACTTTTGCAATGAGCAATAATAATAATAATGTAAGAGATGAACTTTGGCTGGATTTGACATATAAAACTGATGACAATGCTGAGTAATAACAAGGAAAAAGCCACAACATCTATGTGAGACATAGGGCCTTCTTTGTGTCACTCACATGAGGCAAAGCAACATAGGGAGGGAAAAGGAAACTTCCCTTACAAGTTGAAACACCAGATATATATGGCAGTTACCTAATCTATTGCATGCAAACAAGCCTGCAAAGTTATTCTTTCTACTACTGATGCATAGCTCCACTATCTGTGAGTTGAATCGGCCTGCCAGCACACAAAAAAAGTCGTTGGAAATAGGGACCTAACATTTACTATGCCAGATCAAACTATCATACACCTCACTTGAGAAACTCCGACACCAATGACGATTGTTGAAGATTCATACTTCATCATTGATGGTAAAGCTCAATGTCGAAGTTCTGTTTTCTGTCCCTACAATGGCATAGTTCACAATCAAATCTTGCTTTGGAAGAATCCAGAGTAATGTGGTCTTCTTCATACAACCATGACATCGTTGTTGTAACAACCCGACCCACTCTCGGGGTCGGGCCCCCTGGTTCGGCGGATCCCAACCCGCCCCCTAGCAGTTTCGGCTCCAAACCTAAAAAGGCTAGGAACCAGGACAATCTTCTCATCAATGACTCCCTTTATAAACCCTTGAAGATTCCTCAAAATCTTCGATACATGACTAAACTTATGGGGTGTTACAGTTGTAGCATTAACTGTCAACCTCTACTAACAATGGTACCTAGAACGACGTTTTCGTCACTGATGCCACAACAAGGGGGCATTGTTCTTCCCCATTTTTTGTTGTAGTGCCAATTAGTGACTCATTGGCTGACAAAAACATGAAGAGATAAAGAAGAAATGAATGAAATTTCTCTTGCATTGCATAATTGCACTGCAATACATATATATAGAGATTCAATGTTGGTTACAAGGATGGTAGGCATATCCACCAAGATATGGAAAGTGAATATATTTGTCACAATATGGAATGAGAGAACAAAATATGGATATGCATTTCAAAAGCAACGATCTTCTTAGCTAGCTGAATATCATGCGATCTGATAACTGCATCTTGGCCTTTGATTATGGATTTTTGACAAGTACCCTCAATTTGGAACTCCAGGATTTAGGAGCACCAACTTGATGCTAAGTATGCAAAGTTGTTTTCTATAAAGAGACTGTAAACATATCAGCAACTTGCTCACCAGTGGGTAGAAATCTCACTTTAATTTATCTACTTTGAACCTTGCCTTGTACAACATGGCATTCTTTTCCGATGTGTTTCGTTCTTTCATGAGACACAAAGTGAGCAGCAATTTGGATGGCCACTTGACTGTCACAAAATAGTTCCATGGCTGATCTTGATCAATCCCCAAATCATGAAGTAGATTTTTTATCCAAGTGGCTCACAACATGCAAAGGCCATAGACCTATACTCCGCCTCCGTGGAAGATCTAGAAACCATTAGTTGTTTTTTAGTCTTCGAACTTATTGGGCAGTTTCTGATAATCACATCTTGAAGTGGATCATCTGGTCATGGGACATGATTCCCACCTTGAGTCACAATAGTCTTTGATATGGATCTAGCTAGACATAGGAAATAAAACTTCATATCCTACAGTCTTGAGTTATACCTAAGTAATCAATAGGCAGCTTCAAGATGTGAATCGAATGCTAGATGTCTAGACTGGTGATATAGTAAGATAATCTAGCCTTTCGACTAACTATCTAATCGATCTGGATACGGAATTAGATATCCTATTTCATTATCCAAATTTAGTTGTTGCTCCATGAGAAAGTCAATTGGATGAACACCCATTTGCCCCATGTCCTTCAATAAGTTTGCGATATATTTTCTTTAAGAAATGAAAAGTCCTTACTTGGATTAAGCAACCTCAATACCTAGGAAATCTTTGAGCTTTTCTGGGTCTTTTAGTTGGAATTTGTTGTTGATGGCTTGTTTGAGGTTGTCCATTTCCTAGGTTTTATTTCATGCAATAACAATATCATCAACGTATATGAGACAAAAACTTTTTTTGTACCTTAATTTTGGAGAACAAGGAAAAATTGGCCTTGGATTCACTGAACTCGAGCTAGAGAAAATATTGCATTAGTTTAGAGAATAAATTTCTTGAGGATTGATTAAGGTCATAGATTGATTTGTTCAAGTGAAAAACGAGATGATCCACCCCCTATTGATTGAATCTAGGAGGAAGTTGCATGTATACAGCTTCGACGAGGTCACCATGGAGCAATCAGTTTTTTATGTCGATTTGACATGAATTCCAACCATAAATTGCTATAATTAGCAAGAGCACAATGGACGGTGGACAATTTGGACACTCTAAAAATGTTTCATTGTTCGCACCCCAACCTTCCTGGAATGTGCGGATGAGGGAAAATCATTTGCGAAACAGCAAAATTTAAGTTGTGTTTGAAAATAGATTTTTAGGAGCAGGAACCTACCCATTGGTATGACGATTGACCATTCCTCCTGCCATTAATAGGGGTAATTAATCCAAGGTCTAGGTCTTCTCAAGCTTGACAATTCATTTTTCCTACATGCATGTGCAGAGATTGGATTTTTTTTTTTTGAAGTTAATTTTGAGCAACACTTAGATTTGATTTAACATATTTATATATTTCAAAATTTGGGAAGTTGTCTTTTTGGTAAGGGATCTTCGGGTTTTAGCAATTGAACTTTAGTTTGGTCCAAAAAATGGAGTTTTGGAATTTGGAAATTTGGATTTTGATTGAATTTTGAGGATTTTGAAACTGAATTTCAAATAGAGTCGAAAATTGGAATTGGATTTTTGAATAAAATTGGAGATTGAAATTGGATTTGATGAATTCTGGGAATTGAAAGTTGGTTTTGAAACCATATATTGGTTTTGAAAATATTGAATTCAATAATTAAAGTCTATAACTTTTGGATTTTTGAAACTTATAAACTTGGAATGGCTGGAAATCGACCAATATTTTTGGATTTTGAACTTTGTTTTTGGAAGTGTTGGGAAACATGATTTCATTTGACTGATGAGATCGGAAAATTGGATTGATTTTGGGGAAAATCCAATTGTGGATTTGAAATCGCTTTTGAAAAATGTAGGCTTTACAACGCTTCTGGAAATCTTGTGTTTTCGCATTGAAATAAGTGAGGTACTCAAGTTTCGTCACAATATGATTTGGCCATGGTAGCGACATGACTTGGCCACAGTAGTGACGACTTGACTCACTTAGATTTTGTGAAAGTAAGTGGGTGCATTTGTGAAATGAGTGCATGCATGCATCATAGACTACATGTACACTCTTCTTTCACTCAATTTCTACAAACATCACATGGGTATAGGTCCACCTTCTATGTGGAAATGTAGGACGTCCCCAACCCGTTTCTTGATGTGAAGAGGCTTTTGGAGATAATGTCCATAGGCTTACGAAATTCTAGATTTGAAAATGAGATTTCAAAACGAATTTTGATTAGAGCATTGGTGAAGATGAGTTTGAGTGATCAAGGCATCGTTTGGAAATCTGGGGATTCTAAGAAATACTTTCTCTTTGATTGAGGAAACTCTCATTTGTGAATTGGCTTTTGAGTTTGATTTGGAAATAAGTTTTTTATTTTACAATTGGTTTCCAAGATCAAGAACCCATCATTCTAAAGTTCTAGGAATGTGATTTAGAGAAATTCTCCAATTTTTTCTAGTTTGATTTCTTGAAAAAGCATTAATTTTGAATTAGAAATGGATAGAAAATAGTTCAATTTGAGAAACTAGTGACTTGTATTGGTTTTGAAATTGATTGACCTTTTGGAAATGCATATTTCCAAATGAGTTTGGGGAGAATCGAATTTCTCTATTGTGGTTTCAAGCAATAAGAACATCCATGCTTCATTTCTCTCTTTCTTTACATTCATTCATTTAATTCCATAAACAAAAGGATGACTTTCTTGCCCAAACCATGGTGGTATTCCTCAAATAATGCACGAATGGGACCTCTTGAAATCAGATTTCGATTTTTTTTTCTTATTCTTGAAAATAGAATTTTGGCTTAAATGGGTTAGGACGATGCGTACACATTTGCATTAACATGTACACATTTCTTCATAATGACCTAGCTGGACATCATTCGTAACTTTTTAGAATATAAAAAATTCCAGCCCAAAACCCATATTTGTTGTCATTTCCATTCATCATTCATATGAATATGTACGTATGGAACGTCCACCATTTCCAGCAGCATAACACTTAAGAAAATGCCATAACTTATGAGGATTAGAATAGAAAGAAAATGGCAGAAATTATGAGGATTAGAATAGAAAACATACATGAAAATTGTTGTTTTGGGACAGCAAAAAAGATGTCGTTTTGGGTTAGGTAGTTTGGCCAAGACCCCAAACGATGGGACTGGTTAAGGTCTAGATCATGATGATGAATCACCAATGTTTGGCTAGCTAAAAATGAACTTGCCGGTTTTAATTTAACAGCAGAAATAAAACCCATTGATTTGGGCATTAGTGAGTCAAAAACCAAGGGCATTTATACCTTAGTTTTTAACTTGATGGATCGAGGCGATGACTTCACCAAGGCTGCTTTGGCCGTCTAGGCTTGGATCAAACTGCTGCCTTGAAACTAGTTAGAATCAAGTTGGTCATGCCTCCCTCGAGCACGCCTTAGTGGGAGAGATTAGCTGGATAATTGGACCAAGTGATGTGGGACTGCACCAAGAGTGAAAGTGCCTGCGCAGGTGATGCCTTCAGCAAGGAGTCGGCTGGACGAAGCTTGGAGGCAACGTCCTTAGGCAGAGCTTGGCTGGGTGTGGTGGAGCTGGACCAAGCTTTGAAGTGCTTGGGTTGATGGAGAAAATGGCTGGAGGAGATGGCTCCCAAGGCTGGACGTCCACCTTGTGGCTGCTAAGAGCTAGAGCAAGGGAGCTGGAAGAGAGTGGTGTGCGAGCCTGAGAGAGCTGAAAAAGAGGTCTCTAGCTGATCTTAAGAGCTGGTTTATATAGGCACTAAGTCATTATGACTTGATGCTAGACAAATTTCTTGAAAATCCAAGAAATCAGGGAGCAATCTCCCCGATTTTGGCATGGTGAGAAAGCTAAAGCTGTATGCAAGGGGCATCTTCAACCTTGCCAATCAGCTCTTCCTTTCTTACTTCCTTGTTTATCTTGCTTAGCTTGAAAATCAAGCAAGCATGACGGAGCTGTCTCTTCACGTCAGCCACAAGCATCTGGTCCTTGACAAGCTGGTTTGATTTAAAGAAGGAAAGAAGAGGAAGGGGGCGGGGGGGATGTCATTGATGTTGGCTCCCCCTTCACTTAACCAGAATTTTCTTACTCTTCTTGGAACCAGCTGGAAGGGCACACTCAAAGGGTCTACCCTATAATTTTTTTTTTTAACTTTTAAATTAGGGGGAGCGCAAGTTCTGCCGACTTATGTTCTCTATTCATGTTGGAATAGGATTGAAACAACATTTAATTCTCACTAATGAGAAGTTTAATCTCAATTGAAAATTTGAGTTTAGATCTCGATTCGGACTGATCTAAACTTCATTTCGAAATTTTGCTTAAATTTGGCAAAAATACTAATTTCTGCAATTCATCATTGTAAATTGAATTTTGTAAGTTATTCCTAGACATGGATCTAGGATTGGGATAGGTAGACATCGATTCCAGTCCAAAAATCTCTCTCTCTCTCTCTCTCTCTCTCTCTCTCTATATATATATATATATATATATATATATATATATATATATATATATATATATATATATATTGAGTGAGAATCTGATAGATGGTGGACATTTAGATGCTAAATGGATAAAGAATAATCTAACCCCTTGATCCTTTGTACATTGGTAGTTGAGAAAAGAAGAAGAAGAAAAATGTGACTGGCCATTTGCGTTATCTACTATGAGTTTACATGTTTTTCTCCTTATTTTTTTCCAAACAGCCAATTTAAAAAAGATCAAGGGTTGAAATTATTCATTATCTATCTAGCATTTAAGTGTCTATCGTCTACCATTTTTCTCTCTCTTTCTCTCTCTCTCTCTCCCCTTGTGTGTGTGTGTCTATTTATATATAACATCAGTCGGATGACTAAAACTTAAAATTCTCGAGCATCGACGATAGTTTTTGGTGCAGCAATGGTTCATTATGCTTTCAACAGCATGTACACACACACACATATTTCTATATAGAGGCCATACATAGACAACACACACCTATCACACACACACACACACACACACACACACACACACACACATATATATATATATATATATATATATATATATATATATATATATATACATACATATATGTATGTATGTATGTATGTATGTATATATACCCGATCATAGGCTAGGGACAAAAGTTAGATGCTTCAAAATTGTTGATTAAATCCTCAGGACAAGTTTATCAAAATGTACGTTAATTTAATCACTTTTTGGAGTTTAATAGTGCTTTTATTAAAAGCAAAGAAACAACAGCTATAACAACAACATTTTTACTGTAAAAAAATCAACTTTTTTTATACGGATAACTAGAATTGAAACATATTTTTCATTAAAATAACTTCCATAAATATACTAGGATATTTATATTTTGTTTAAAACATTCTTTACCAAAAATTTCAAGGGTTCTGGTTTTTGCAGCTAGTGATCTAGGAATATATATATATATATATGAGAGAGAGAGAGAGAGAGAAAGTGGGTGTGTGAATAGTGACTTCACGATCTACAGTTAAGATAAAAATTATGAGGAAAACATATGAATGATGACGAAAATTATGAGGAAAATAATGAATGGATCAGATGGCCTTGTAAATGAGCTGGGTAGTAAGGTCACCATTATTTTTCATATATAGATGCCTGAATGCAGGCTTTGCTCGTGAGAATAGAAGAAAACGAGGTTTTTTTTTTTTTAACATCTTACTGTTTGAGTCTTGAACTTGAGCTGTAATAATATCAAGATGGACCCAGACTTATTTGAGTACCGTTGGGAGTGACATAAATGTCCCAACCTGTCTTGTGCTCATGCATGAAGTTCAGCTAAAATGCAAAAACAAAATACATAAATCGGAATAGTATATAGTAGATAAATACGGAACAATTTCAGCCTTTGATGTTTTACTTATTCATAATTGAGAGAAAAACAATGAGAAAAAAGTGAATTGTTTTTTCTTTTTCCCTTTTCTCCTTGTTTTTCTCTCAATTGTCTATCTGTAAAGAAATAGAAGGTTGAAATTGTTCCATATTTGTCTAGCATCTACTCTTCTCTCTCTCTCACACACATATATAACATATCATTTTTATTTTTTTATTTTTGTTAGCCAAGTGAGATTTCATTGGCAGACTGCTATTAGATTATACAATCATGCAATTAAGATTACAGAACCATTTGCGGCTTGTATATCCTTGCAGTTTCCTAACTCATATGATATGTCCTCTTCTCTACAGGAACAACGAGGTTCCTATTTGAGCAGGGCAAAAGGTACCTACTTCGAATTGTAAATGGTGCGATGCTCAATGGACATTTTTTTGCAATAGCAATTCATATGCTTACGGCTGTTGGCAGAGATGGATCCTATCTCAAACCTTTTGAAAGAGACTTTGTTATCATAACCCCAGGCCAAACCATGGATGTCATGGTGCAGGCCAACCAACCAGAAGGACTTTATTATATGGTTGTCAGTCCTTATATTGCAGCTACTGAAGCAAACTCAGGATTTTTAGACACCACAGTAACCACAGCAATAGTTGAATATCAAGGATTCAATGCTACTTCCAATGCCTCAGTTCCATTTCCATATGTTCCATCAGTTACTGATACCCAACCAGCATATGAATTTGCTGTACAAGAGAAAAGTCTAGCATCAGATGATCACCCTATTGATGTTCCCATGGAGATTGACTCGAGATTTATCATAACAGTATCAAAGGGACTTTTACATTGACGAGTCATGATGTCAACTTTGAAGAATTTAGCTCCCCATTCCATTCCAAAAATTTAGGTTTCAGTGGAGATGGGTGTGTGGTCATGCCCCTCTCCATCCTTGACCATGACCATAATACCACACCACCAGCTCTCCCACCACCTCCTCCAACTTAACTTGACCCTATTTAAGAACCTCATAGGTCCACAAGACAGCGTATGGTACCTGCTCCCATTCAAGATTATGAGTGCTACTTTGCATCTTTCTCTAGTTCATTTGTAGGTAAAAGGTCTACCAATACAGAATTTTAACGATATCCTCTTTCCAACTGGTTGGCTGATAAAATTTTTTCACCAAACCATAAAGCAATTTTTGCATCTGTTCTTTCAAAAATGGAACCAAAGACTTTTTCTCAAGCCATGCAGGATGCACATCGGTGTAATGCCATGGAAGCTGAAATTAGGGCTCTAGAAGCCAATGCTACTTGGATTATTATGCCATTCGACCAAAGAAAGATTCCTATTTGGTGGAATAGGTATACAAGATTAAATACAACTACACTGCTCAAATTGAATTATACAAGGCTCGTCTCATTGTTAAAGGATCCACAAACTTAAGGCATTGACTTGTGTAAGTGTTTACACCCCAAGTTTTTTCAAACTTTTATAAATGGCAATTTTGAAAGAGAGAGAGAGAGAGACACATACTCATGAATGATTTAAAAGTATTTTTACATGTGAACCTTCGAACCATTCAGGAGATGATCGTGGTGCTCATATCCCAACATTTCAGTTAGATGGATGCAAAACACTGGAAGTGTTTAGGAACAAAAATATTTCTGAAATTGATTTTGTGAGCTTTAATATATTTGATTTTTATGACATTTTTTACTTCGATTTTCACAATAGAATTTAAAAAAATGATGCTAAGATATGTGGGTGTGTGTGAGGTTTGATATTCCAATACACCTGGCCTATATTTCTCCAACTTCATGTTTGAAGTTGGTGCCTGTTTTTTGATAACATTGAATTTGCTCTCTCTTGTAAATACAGTAGAAAAAAAAAAGATGATGTATAATTACCTTCTGAATAGCAATTGTGTTGGTCACCTGGTTGGCCATTTATGGTGAACGCATTAGATATATTAAAGCTTCCACCTGTTAACAACTTTTCTTGAAGCATGGTCATCACATTACCCGTCCACCATGCACCTGAAGTATTAAGAAGAAAAGTGAGCAGGACAATTTTAACCTATAAATATCGTCATGATGTTCTTCTCAAAGATCTATATATATATGACAACACCTTTAGTCTATACTAGGAACATCAAATCTGGACTGTCCGATCTGCATCGAATGGTCCAGAACTCACTCTCTTCTCTCTCTCTCTCTCTCTCTCTCTCTCTCTCTCTCTCTCTCTCTCTCTCTCCTTCTTCCAAGGTCTCCCCTTCTTTGACAGTATTGCATGTGGACCCACTGGGGTTCCAACAGGATGAACCTTTCAGTTCTTGTTATTTTTATAAAAAATGATATTTTCTACTACCAAAAGTTTGATTTTATAATAGCTGTTCTTTTTTTATTATTAAAAACATTATTAAAGTAAAAAAAAAAACTAACTTAATGTGTATTTCTCACCAAATCATTCTTGAGATCATACGTATAAGGTTAAATATATATATATATATATATATATATATATATATATATATATATATATATATATATATATATATATATATATAGAGAGAGAGAGAGAGAGAGAGAGAGAGAGAGAGAGGGATAAAGATTCAAATCTGATGCTAGATATTGTCAAATGACTAAAAATTAAGAATCCATAGACTGGAAATGCCATAAACCACCCCTAAAAGCACCATGTGAACCATTGCTGATTCATAAAGAGCTGCTAAGGCACATGTGGTGACTGTTCTTTAGAGATAGAGTTTTAATATTTAGTCACTCAGCAATATTTACAATACCTACTCTTCCCTACTGGCTTATATGTGGTACTAGTTACTACAATTTAAACTAGAGAAATAGACCATATATAAATTGATTCTATAGGGAGCTAAAAGAGTAGTAGGTTCAATATGGAATGACAGAAGAGAAGGCCATTATGTCTTGTAAACATGGCTGGCGACGACCCTGTAGTGTCATCAGAGGGAGATGACGGCGTCCCATTGCCCTTTTTCTTTTAAAAAATTAGTTGTTTGATCAATAAGATCAGATGGTAACAATGTGAAATGAAGGTGTCCTATGACCTCAATTTTCCTCAATTTGAAAAGTCTAAAAGAGGGAAAGAGAAAGATAAAGAGAACCAGATGAGCTCCTTAAACAAAATCTCGTCCCAATCTACAAGTATTTTGGGCTTTCGAAAAAACAGCTTGCGTTATATACTTGCAACTTATGTTCTCTTTGGAATCGATGATCTAGATTATTCCCGTCAGGGACTGACATATATGGCTTTGGTATATATATGTGTGTGTGTGTAAACTTCGTCTCTATATAGCTCCTTCTAAACACCATGTGAGCGCCGGGATCTCTCTCATTTTCATAAAGGTATCGAACCCTATATGGGGTCCTAGTAAGCAGGATTAATAGTTCTTTCCCCAAACATGTGTATGTTTGCATCTATGTGTTTGTGTGTGAGGGTAGATCCTTAAAATATTTTCATTTTTATTAACCTTCCTTTTGTTAAGGAAGAAAACACTCTTGTTGTTTTAAGTTTTCTCCTGCAAGCTCAAAACATCCAAGAATGTTTGTTCAGGTGCAACAAGGCCGGCTTTTGGCTAATATATTCTAGGAAGCTGCCTCATAATGAGGGACTTTATATATATATATATATATATATATATATATTGGTAGAGCTATGAGACCTACATATGTCAAGCCGGCTTGACGAGAATTGTCTGGGTCATTGATTTTAGGTAAATCAGACAATAAAAAATCAGTTAAAAAAATACAACCCAGTTGCATTTTCAAGAGACTAAAAAACCTCAGGAGGAAATGAAGTTATTTAATTGTGACCCCTTGCTTTATTTGAGGGATATTATTTCAGTCACTTGAAAACATATTTTAGTTTTTATTTTTTCAACTTAATCTCTAGCGTCCAATCTCCTTAAAATCGACTGCTCATATGATTCCTATCAAGTCTGACATATAAGGGCCTGTTTGCTAGCAGTTTTTGTATATATACATAAATAAATACACACACATACACGCATGCATGCACACATATATAATGATAAAAAAACAAAAATCATCAAGTGAGCTCACCTATTACAATGACATATTCTTTGTATGGAACAGGGAAAGGATATGTGAATCCAGGTTTTGGGTACACAACTACAGCTCCATGCACTGTATGGCGAGTCCAGTCACTGTGTGCATGATACCAGATGGTGCCTTCTTCTGTATTCAAGAATAAATCATGGGTGAAATTTGATCCGGAAGGAATCCCACACATGGTGATGTATTCCCGGCCATCTGACCAAGGATTCCTCGGGTTTAACAAGCCATGCCTGCTCACAAAATTCATGTTACATTAATGTAGACATTCTAGCTCTCTTATATATACTTTTTTGTGTGCATGCGCTCAACGTGCATGTTTTTTGGATCACTAGTCGCTGATCTCAGTCCCACATCAACAATAAATCAAACCTATAATATATTAGTTATCAACTTAACAGCAGCAAAAATGAAGTGGCCTTCTATGCATTGTAGTCTAACTCACAATAAAGAATGATCATGCCTGCAGATGATAAACCACATGCAAAATCATCTGTCAGCGAACAACAACGAATGGAAGCGTTACATACCAGTGGATGGTGATGGGGAAAGGAGCTGGATTTATGACATTCACTATCAACCTGTCGCCTTTGTTCGCATATAAAGTTGGTCCCGGAAGCTGACCATTTACGGTCAGGATCTCCTTATTCTCACAGAGTCTCGAGATGTTGGTTGGAGCCACCTGCGCAAAGCCCTGCAAGTCGCAAGATGTGTTATATATATATATATATATATATTACAGGCCAAACACACACGGGCCGAGAATGGGACCATAGTTAAATGAGACCTATCAACACACACACACTACATTTTAAAGCTAATAGTGCTTCAAAATGAACAATGGCATCAAGAAGATACCACCACACTCACCAAAAGTGATGATACAGTAACAGTGGAAGGACAACTTTAGCAACCCATTTTATTTAAGGACAGATAATTTTCTGTGTTCTTGGAAGAACAAAAAAATTGCACATAAGAATGAACATGGTTGCAAAACCTAAACAAGAAATGCCACAGACTGCAAAATTATGACATCATAATTTATGCCAAGTCGTCAACTTGTAGTATAGATTTTTAGTTTACATAATTATCCCTTTTCTGGTTTGAAAAGAATACCAATTTCACACACACACACAGAGACAGAGACTTGGCCTGAAGCGGTCTATAGGTACAGGCTCTTTCAGAAGCTTGTTTAGTGCATCTAAAGAATCCTGCAAGCAACAAAATAAAGATATCAAAAATTTCAAAATTAAATATACACCTTATAACATACAATGATACTAAGATCTACACCCACCTGAGAGATTAGTAAGAATGGATAACCATCAGAAAACATTGTTTCATATCCATTGGCATACTTGGAATCCACGGGTCTGGTTTCATTTTCTGCAAAAGTAAACAGAAATCAAATGGGAAAGTATTTATGATGAATAGTAAGATAAATATCTAGAACTATAGATAATTTTTGAAGGCTTAGAAGGCCAATATAAATTTTTCCTAGTTAACCAAATTTAAGCTTTAGGTGCTGAACTTAAATAAGCATATATAGCTACTGGTACTTGGCATGTCGTACATAACATTTAAGAAATTCATTCAAGGTATCATCCTTCGACATGACATCAAACTGTTTTAACCTACACATTTCCATAACAAGAACTTTGAGCTCTTGTCCTTTAAAGTTCAAATTACCTGCTACATATAGCCTCAGAGGAGCCCCCCAGAAAAATCTGTATATTTAAGTTACCACTCATTTCTGACATTACTCTACACTGGCCAGTTGTTCTTATCAAACTGGCTCACATCTTGCTGATATTCTACCTTGATTAGTCACCATGTTTTGTAATAGTCCCCAAACAGCTAAACTTCTTCCATTTGAATTGTAACATTTTATATTTTTACCATTGCGACTTGCGTGGCCCTCGTTATTTGACTACCAAAGTTATATTCCATATATTTCTTTATAATGATTTAAAATTTTAACAGTCTGAATTTCGCTCAAGCCTATAACTTCATGTTAGGTGTTGGACCCTGTGGGTTATGGGTCCAGTTCAGTAGGGAGTTACAGGTCTGGTCCTTCGGAGCTAAGTATGCATGTTTGAGTCTGTCACGTTAGGTAGATGGATCGGGTGGACAATAGGAGATAATAACCCACCCCAATCAAGTGAATCAGAGTATATAAGGTCCTTAGGGAGTTTACCCTAATTATGAATGAATATCGGAGATTATTGTGAAGGTTGGCTTTCACTGGACCAGAGGGCGTGAGCTAATCTTCCCTTGTTAGTCGCACGCTAACACTTAGGCCCCGTTTGATTGCCCGGGTAAATTTAACGCGGTAAATTTACCTTGGTAAATTTTTCTGGAAAAATTTACAGGATGAAATTTCTCCCTCTTCCAATCTGAGGCCATGTTTGATGGTCGGGTGAAATTTAACGCGGTAAATTTAACCCCGTTTGATGCACAGGAAGAATTTAACGTGGTAAAGTTAACCCTGTTTGATGCAGAGGAAGAATTTAACGTGGTAAATGATGTTTTTTTGTGTCTTTTCCTCCCCACGTCTTTTTTAAGCAAGTATATAACAATTTAATCGTTGTGAATCAGGAAACAACTATAGTTCAGAACAAGCATTCTTCATTCAATCCACAGTTAAACTTGAAAAAGGAACACAACATGAAAAATCCGACATAAGCTTGCATAAAAAAGCCGAAACATCTAATCCACAAAAGTACATGTCCACAACAGTTGAATGAGTACGAAACCACAAAAGAGTGTGTTTTCTACTATCAAAATAAAAAAGTAAGTTTAATGAGTACATATCCAACAAAGAAAACATGTAATCACAAAACAAGTAATCCAACATTTGCGGCTCCCCTTCCGTTCTTCAAACTTCGTGTCTTCTATATCTTGCTTTGCGGTCAAATCTTCAATGAGTGGAGGTCTGCTTACTTGCACACCATACTTCTTCTGGACATACTCATACATGTGATTTTCAGCTACTTCTAATGAATCAAAAGATTTGAAGACAGCACCCTTGTACCGATAGACTAATGGTTGGCACCGCTCCCAGCTGTCATATATGCCTCGCTCACGCCCTTCGAAAACCACATAGTACTTTTGGCGAGGCATCATCTTCGTTGTCCTGTTCAAAACAAAACAAATGTCAAACAATCATACTAAACAAATTGTCAACGTTCATAAACAAACTTACTATTCAATTGATAATTTGTAAACATTTGAGATGATATAGCTGCTCTCAAAGCATTGTTGCTTCCTCGCTGATGTGTTTGGCTTGCAAATTCAGGTTCGCTTACGACAGAGTTATCATTCGAAGGTGCATCTTCATCCTCAAATTGTTGGGTGTTTGGATTGTGTTCAATTATGAAGTTGTGCAATACACATGTAGCAAGAACAATTTGAGCTTGTTTTTCAAATGGATACTGGACTTGCATTTTCAATATTGGAAAACGACCTTTCAACATGCCGAAAGTTCTTTCTACTGTATTTCAGAGTGATGAATGTCTATTGTTGAATAATTCTTCTTCAGTTCTAGGTGAGCATGCTCCCCGAGTGTTAAACTCAGACATATGATAACGATGCCCTCGATAAGGTGTTAGCAAACCTTGTATGTTTGGATACCCCGCCATCAGCAAGATAATATTTGCCTACAATTGAACACAATTTATTTTATACATGGATACATGCTGCTAAAAAGAATAACTTGGTTGGTGGAACTACGTACCTTCTGGGACAACAAATGGGTCTGTTTCATGATCAAGTGCACTGTACAATACTCTTGAGTCTGTTGCACTTCCTTCCCATCCAGCCAAAACGTAATGGAATCTAGTGTCTAATCTGACTACTGCCATGACGTTTTGAGAAACGAATAATTTTCTATTGCGAAACCTTGCTTGATCTGAGCTGGGACCCGTGCAGGTATATGGGTGCCATCGATGGCTCCTAAACAATTCTATAAGACAAGGCAACTACTTAGTCATGTACTAGTTATTGTAGTTGTATGTGTCATGATGAGTTCACGGTGATGAAATTACCTCAAAATATGGAAAGAATCATTTAGAATGTCGAATATGTGCTGGCATCTCGTCATTGGACCGCCGTACGTAATCCTTACCCAGTATACATATAGCTCGTAGGACTAGGCTGACATATTTACTTATTGTTTGTCCGGAATGTTGAAACGTATTTTGAACAGCACGATTCCGTTCATTATGTCCAATTGTCAAAAGCAACATAGCTACTTGTTCTTCTACGGTAATGTCACGAGCATCCTCCAACAAATTTCTATCCCTTAAANTCTTACCTACACATCACCAAGTCTACGCGACAACCATGTCAACCGGTCTGAAGGTGGAACGTTGACAAAGATCATGGCATTGGTGCCCTCTGCTAACAGGTCCATACTCATCAGTCGCGTGTGACTATCTAGTACCCCTGTGTCGACCATCTCTTGTAAAATTTCACAACATTTGACAAATTGGAACCCTCTAGAATTAGTTGTGAGGGCGTCCATATTTTGAGCTATACCATTCAAAAAATTGTAATATATGTCATCATTTGTTGACCTGTTCCTTTTTGACCTACGTGAAAATGTATTGTTTGTCGGAATCTCAGTTGTAGGAGTTGTTGGTAGTGGTGATTATAGGGGACTATCATCATTTTGCGTCTGTGCAAATGATTGTTCACTATCAAACTGCATGTACGAAGGTGATGTCTGAGATGCAGGTGTACTTGGAAGTGATTCAGTAACATCAGGTAGTACACTGTTCAATGTGAATGCATTTTGTCCGGTTGCATGAGAGTCGCCATATACCTAGGCGAACTCATCATAGTATCTCCATACTTTTGGCCCTCTGTACTTTTTCCTACTCGGATGTCTCTGAAAAAATTTATGTGTTCAAATATTGGACAAACAAAGACATGAGAGACAAAACCTAACAATATGAATTGTATAACTTACCTGTATATAGTCATTCCATACTTGGGCATCGACCTGAATACATTTGTTAATGGGGTCGTAGCCGAACCCACTTGTGTTCAACATTTCCTTCATCACTGTCAAGTTGGGTTTGGTGTACTTTAATTTGTTCTTAATTTTGCCTTTTGTGAATTCAACACCGAATCTTTCTATCATCAATTTTTCAATAGCTGTGTATGCTTTGGGCTTCAAACCGCCACCGGATTTCATGCCAGGTATGCGTGACTGCTCTACAAGAAGCTGGACTAAGTAATCCATTTGTAGATCAGTCCACGTAAGATTTTCCCTTGAAGGACCACTGTCTTCCATGGTAACGTTTTGTATAATTATGCTTCACAGTAACAGTTTTAACAATCTAGCATGACGAACAGTTGTACAAGAAACAAACATAGAGCATCAGAAACCAAAAGAAAAAGCATAACATGATATCCAAGAGTGCAATATAGTTGACAAAATAAAAGTTACAACCATAACAAAGTTAAACCTGTATCAGAGTTATAAAACCTTAACAAAAGTGTGCATTCCCATCCACAAACAGTAAGAAAAAGGGAAGTAATTGATAAGTATGCAAACAAAAATCTGAAGCAAAGCATATGCACATGCATATCAGTAGCTATTAAGTGCATCAACAGCCATTAAGCTCAGAGAGAGAGACAAAAAGAGGTGGAAAAGTGAACTCAAATCCCTCCACACAGAACGTAATCCTCTTCTTCTGAGAAGAATGCTTGTCAGACTCAGAGCTTGCCTCTTTTTAGCTCTTTTTGCCTCTTTCAACTCTATTTCTGTAACTTCGATACATGCTACTTCTCAAAATGGTTTCATGAGATCCTCTTCATTTCTACAGAGCTCTGTAAATATTCAACCATCTTCTGATCCCTACAGAGCTCTGTAAATATTCAACCATATTCAACCGACGGTAAACTTTTTTAATCTAACATAGATCGAATCATCAAATGGTAACTGAGGCTTTGAAACAAGCCAAAATCCATTCGACTAATAAGTCACTTCGCAAGCCCGCCAGCCAATCAAGGGTGATTCATAACAAAAAGGTGGAAGAATCCACAGGGGCCATACTTCTTTTGTGGAAAAACTTCACAACTTGTTCAACAACTCGAACTCATAGAGAAAGAAGAGCCAGAAGATACATAATCATTCAGTAATAAGGTAACTAGCAAGCTGGGCAATTCAAGATAGAAAAAAAGAAAAAGACAGAGAGAATTTTCTTCCCCACACAAACACGAACAGCAGGACCACAACATAATTTTTTTTCCCATGTCTAAAACTAGACATTTTTTGCCATGCCCAAAACTAGATACTCTTCTGCCATGCCCAAAACAAAAACCAAAAACGAAAAAAGCAGACCTGATTGTGTAAACACTGCGGCAGAAACAAACAGGAAAAAGGAAAGCAAGGATCAGGGAGAATGAGAATGGAACAACAGCAGAAGAAAGAGAGAGAGGGGAGGAGGACCTGGTTCTCGGTGCTGCGCAGGGAAGCTGCTCTAAGGCGGAGGTGCTCTGCTTCCTGCCCTTGTCGCGTGAACAACAAAAAAGCGAGCAACAGAGAGAGAGAGCGAGCATGATGCAGAAAGAGAGAAAGGGCAAGAGAGAAAGAGGAAAACGCCCAAATCTCGAAGGAGAGAGATCTGCGTATGTCTTCCCTGCAATACCGATGAATAATGAGAAAAACGCCCAAAATGTCTAGGGCAAGAGAGAAAGGGAAGAAAGCATACCGATGGAGGAGCGGTGAGGCGATGGCGGAGCGGAGATGCGAGGAGATACGAGGAGCTGCGGAGGGTCTCTCTCTGCGGACGGGTTCACGGTGAGAAGCGGAGAGACGAGGAGCTGCGGAGCGGAGGGTCTTTCGTCGGGTTCACGGTGAGAAGCTGCGGAGGGTCGGGTGTCGGGTTCAAGCGTGAGAAGCGGAGAGAGTATACTCGAGCGGTTGAAATTTCAACCGCTCGAAAGTCCGAGCTCCGAGCTCGGACTTTTGAGCGGTTGAAATTTCAACCGCTCTATTTACGCAGCAGAGGGGTAAATTTTGTTATGTTTGATGGGTCTTTTGTCGGGCGGGTGAAATTTCACCCGCCCGTACCAATTTCAACTGCTCGGGTAAATTTACCCGAGCAATCAAACGGGGCCTTAGCTATTCCATGTCCTTTTTTATTTGAACAATAAAGTTGCCTCTGTATATTTTATTTTATCATGAATTAAAATTCAACAATCTAAACATCTGATGCAGTATAGTTTAGAGTTGGATTGGATCCTATTACAGGATTTGGGTCCACAAACTTAAAGACCCCAAAGTAATATCAATAACCAAATCAGCCTATCCAAAGTAAACGGATCCTAGTACAGGATCCAATCCAGCTCTAAACTATAGTGCATCAACATCATACAAATTATAGAACCAAAAATTTAAGAGTTTTATGTGATTTGACATATAAATCATATTGTATGGTCAGTGTTGCAACTTACATTAAGGCAGGAGAAAATCAAAAAAATGTCATAACCTAAAGAGAAGAAGAAGAATAAGTAGAGAAACAAGCAAGAAGAGAGAAAGGACACAGGACGAGTAGATAGAGACCGAGAGGAAGAGAGGAAGAATCGTTAATCCTCATTAGACTCCCAATCCCACCTTAAATAGAGATTAGGTTTAAAGACACAATATTAGTCAGGTATACATACTTTATCGAAATTACATATGACTGCCCATAACCAAAAGCATGTTGCCTTTCAGCAGTTGGGATCGTGAATGAAAATCCTTACTGGAAGTCATTATTTGAGACATCACGGTGACATTTGCTGACAACAGATATCTTCGCATGTCTGAGCAGGCACACAATCATTTTTTGTGTGTCCCAGCAAGTATCAAAAGACCCAACTTTGTTTTGCCTGTATGACAAAGTTCAACTGAATTGTGTAGCTTGAGTTCCAAACATTCAGTTCCACACTTAGATACCCATGGTCATGACAACTTAAACATGCATGTAATGATAAAAATTGTGGGGGAATTAGAAGAAGGGAAACATGTTTTGACTTATTAAGGAAATTAACTTGCCAGTGTTAAACCGAACTAAATGGCTTGGCTTTCCAAGGTAATTAGAAAACCAGTTTGTTGCTTCATCTCCTTCACCATATGCGCAGACCACTCCCACACAGAAACACCATGAAGTATGCTGTATCTTTTACTCAGAGAAACCTTCAACGTGTCCATTCCAGGAGCCCTCAAAACAGCAAGAGAAACTTATATCATAAATTTCTTTTCCATAGACAGGTTTCACTAAATTAAACATGGAATTTTGACATGTCCATGCTGTTAATTGCAGTTCAGCCATACCACCTGTGTAACAATCGACCAAATAGGTTCAGCAATTTTCAACAAGCTTAGACTACGAATATAGATCTGTGGACAAGTTATACTAAAAACTTAATAGCACCTGCGGCTAAGCAGAAACTTCAGCCACTAACAGCTGCAACTACTAGACCTTATTCACAATTATATGTGCTTTCCATTCATATTTGGTTGTGGAATATGGACCAAAGGCATATTCGGTTGAGGTGAAAGTTTGCGCAAGCATAATGTCCACATTTACGAAATTTGAGGACAGATGTAGTAATACAGGAACAAGCCTGTAGCTTCTTTCCTGAATTGTAGGTGTCATCTTATTTGTAGTTCACTCAACAGAGTACTTTTTATTTCATGCTTCCCTACAGTAGACGGGATAAATATACACTGATATTTTCTTGCAAACTCAATATTAAGGGAACTGCATAGCTTAGATGGCAATTGCATAAGATCATTTCTGCACATCACCAACATTAGCTTATTAGAGTTATAAAGTTCTGGCCTGTCACAGTTTCTGAAAGTTCTTGACTTTATTATACTATAAAAGTTGAAACTGCACTTTGAAGAATTCGAATATTTACAATCTGCAAAATCCAGTCTCAAAGGTTACCCAACTCATTCAGCGTATTGCACTTCCCCTTTACAAAGAAAGTATTGCAATAGAATTTGTGATCTACATGTTCCTGCAGAACAGAGAAGTGCCCATTCTTATTATGCATGTAAATAACTTTGAGGTTCTTTGACCTGAAAAAAATTAAATCAGAAATGGGCAAAAAGGTCACCCTAATCTGGAGAGGTGACTACTTAAAAGTGTAATAGGAAGCCCATCCGGAATGTCTTTTAGCATACAAATATGAATAATTGCAAGTTCATGTCTCTGTGGGGTACATGGTTATGAATCATTTTTATTTGGGCCAATTCTAGTACAAGTCAAATCACTAATCTTCACATTTTTTGCAGATCACTAGTTAAGATCCTTGTGGAAAACATGGTTGGAAAATAATGATGGTAAAAGAGAGTTACTTATGCTACAGGACGTGAAGAAGTTTGGTTGAAGTACACTGTGTTAGACTTTCAAAAGGGTTTCTAAATTTCTCCAGCAGCTAAGTTGTCATGTTTTTGTCTCAGGTAAGACCAAGACTAGGAAAATATTATCATGTAAGGTCAAGGGAGAAATACATTGCCACTGTATAAAAGAGATGGCAGCATGTTTTGATCATATGAAAATGAAGCATGAGCAACATCTTTCCATACCTTGGGCTGGAAAATTGGAAATTGTTCAAATGAAACTACTGCTTATTATCACTTGGCAACCTTAGTATATACTGATAGTTGTGCGACCAGTTTTAGTAGAAATATCTGTCCACACTTTTATGACTACTTCAGTACTTCTCCACTTATATCTCAACTGCACTTCTCAAACTGTTCAATTTCACTGGTCCAGAGCAACAAAATTCTCTCAAGTTCGAAGATCTTCATTTCCGTTAATCTTTAAGTTCCAAACAAGTTGGACAAATGGCTGAGCTTTTAGTGAGAAAACATGCACAAAATTGATATTGAGGACACGAATTGACTGGTAAATAGGCTTCCTTAAATTGCAACTTGACGTAGAAGGAAAAAAATGTTACCACACTAGTAGTCGCTTTCTGCATCAAACTGCATATAGTTCCACATGTAGGGAAACTTTTAATGAAACTGCGTTCTTCATAAAACAGATATTCAAGTGATTGCGGGAGAAGAAGGCAGTACCTGTCGAGGAGATGGACGCTGAAGGGACGGAAATTCCACAACACGACTTGATTGGGTATATGAAGATAGACGACACAGTCGCGCAAGCAGTCTGTGCCTTCATCCGTCTCCCTCTCTCTTCTGCTCAAGGGCTCTGCAGGCACTCCCAGAGTGCCACGCATGCTGCCACTCTATTTATGTTCTCTCTCTCTCTCTCTTACGCCGCGAGCCCACGTTATGCCCGAGATTTTCCCACTTTACAAGTTTGGTACGGCAAATAAGATTTTTGAAACTATAATCTGACCCTATTTCATGAAAAAATTCAAACTCTGCCCCTACTGCTGACACCCTATCCTTTTCACGCTTAGATCTCTTCAAGACTGCAGCAGCAACCTTCCCCCTTTGCTTCCTGCAAATGAAAATATATAGGGTAGTCGAAGCAGAGTTAGCTGAAGTATCTTCTACACAGATCAGCTCTATTCTCAACCACATAAAATGGAGATCTTCTTCTTTTGTTTCCAGGTTTAAGGCCATGAACACTTCCTTACAAGCCTCTGCCAAGTACTATGGATCACTTTTCATATTATCTTCTCTTAGAAAAGAAAGGAAGGGAAACACAAAAAAAGAACATGTTTAACGTGGCTTGGTCAAGGTGACCTACATCCACTAAGAGAGTTTCTCACTTTCCATTCATATGTTTCCACTAAGAGAGTTTCTCACTTTCAATTCATATTTGTTCATCTTTGACACGTCCCTTATTTATACAAAGGCTGGGATACAGTTTGAGATTATCAAGGAGGCAGCAACATTTTCAAAGAAATAATATCTTGAGCAGAGTCAACTTTCCTTATCCTTGTAACTTCTTCAAACCAGGCCAGGGATATAGAGTAATGATGACAAGTCTGAAAATATGCAATGCATGAATCATGATAAACTGATTCATAGTTTCTTGCTGACACTCCCCCTCAAGTTGGGGCATGTGTAGATTAAACACCCACCAACTTGCTGCATACATCGTTTAGCCTCAAGCTTGTGACTGATTTTGTAAAAATGTCAGCATATTGGTCTTCACTTTACCATTAACTTGATATTGCTTGATGTTTTCAATATACTCATCTTCTGTTGTACTAAGCTTGTGATTCAACTCAATGGGAGAATCAATTGTCTTTGCACCCATTTTACATGTCTCCTTCAATAAATCAATAGCATATTTCTTTGAGATAGGAATATTATTTTCTTTGAGTGTCCAACTTCTATTCCTAAAAAATACCTCAATATTCCCAAATACTTAATGTCAAATATCTTGTGTTGATACTGTTTGATCTTTGAGATCTTTGAAGACCAATTTTCTGCAATAACAAATATCACCTACGTATGCTAAAACAACTACTTTGAGGTCTTTTTGCAGCAAAACAAATAAAGAGTTATTTGAAACAATCTCTTAAAACGTTGATTCATAAGAACATGACTTAATTTTGCATACCAAGCACAAGGCAATATTTTTATCCATACCATGCCCGATTAAGCTTACAGACAAGTGTTCCATCACCATCATCAATTTTTAACCTAGGGGAGACATCCATATAAACTTCCTCTTCTAAATCACTTTGAAGGAATGCATTTTTAACATCCAATCAAAATAATTCCTAATTGTTGTTGCTAGCAGTGGACAATAGGATCCTTAGAGTGTTCATCTTTGCCACTCGGGCAAAGGTGTCAGTGTAATCCACACCTTGAGTTTGCGTGAACCCTCTTGCCACAAGTCTTGCCTTATTTCTTTCAAGTGTTCCATCGCTTCTGAACTTGAGGTGATACACCCATTTACATCCTATGGTTTTGTTACCTTTTGGCAGTGGCATGATTTTCCATGTATTATTCTTTTTTAGAGCTGCTAGCTCTTCTTTCATAGTTGTTCTCTAACAGATATTTTGTTTGCCTTTTCAAATGTGGTAGGCTCCTCCTGAAAGTCAACTAGAGATAAGTAAGCTTTATAGCGATCTTAAATATTATCATATGTCAAATGTGCTTTAATGGGATAATGAATGGCCTAATATGTGATGTAATCTCTAAGTCTACTTGAAGCTTGAGCAACACGACTTGACCTTTTCAAATACAGTGGATTGCTGCCATTAGTATATGGAGACTCAACTTCCACTGATTGACTTTGATTGTCATCAATACTTTGCATGGGAGATTCACTGCTAGAGATGTTAGGGAGGACTATATCATATATACTTTGTCTATCCCCCTGAGAAGCATTTCCGTAAAGTACATATGAACTTCACAAAGTGAACATCTCTAGATATACATAATTTATTCTCTTTATTATCCCAGCACCTATACCCCTTTTTGAGGGATAATATCCCAAAAGTACACACATTTAGTGGCCCTTTTTTCAAATTTGTTTCTGATGTTTGGTGGCTTTGAGACATATACAGTGCTTCCAAAAATACGTAGATGATCTATGGGATTTTTTTCTATTTCAACACCTCTATAGGACTTTTTGAGTGAAGTCTTCCTGAAGGAAGGTGATTTATTAAATAGTTAGAGACATCAATGGATTCACACCAACAACTTTAGGGAACATGTCCTTGAAATAGAAGCGCACTAGCTTTTTCCAGCAAGTGCCTATTTTTTCTTTATGAATCTTTATTCTGTTGGAGTCTTCACACAAGTGGTCTGATGTTTAAGGCCAGAGTTTTTTGAAAAACTTCAAAATTTTAATCAATATAATTAGTGTCATTATCTGTTCGGAGTGTTTCGATTTTAATTCCAGATTGTATAACTACCATATTATAGAATTCTTGGAATTTTGAGAATGCCTCATCTTTAGCGTGAAATATATTCAAGAAGCCTTAGACAAATCATCAATGAACAATATAAAATAGTGGTAATGAAAATGTGAGGCGATGGGCCCAAAATATCAGAATGTACTATTTCAAAAATACTTTTAGCATTACTTTCTAAACTAGAAATGAAATCTAGATAGTTTAGCAAAATGACAAATTTTACAACATTCAACATTAAAGTTCACATGTGGATTCAAAACCTGCATGACATGTTTGGAGGTATGTCCCAAATGTGCATGAAGTGTGCACCCATCATTTTGAGTAGAGACCAGTTCTGCGCTTTGATTCCAAGAAGATAGTATAAACCTTTTCTTTCAATGCCATTACCAATCATCCTCCCAGTCATCCGATCCTAGAAATAAATGTCAATTGGTGAGAAAATGACATGCTCAATACTTGAATCCTTTGTATTTTGTTTGGTGGAAAGAGCAGCTGTAAGGTAAGAGCTGTTATCTTGTTTGCTTTTGATGGGGTTCGTCACACATCTGTGACATTCTTCTCTCATGATGATTGATGAAAAACCATGCTTAAAGAGGGAAGTTCAGAAGTCATATTGACTCCTTAGCTATTCATAGTAATCATCTAGACTTGTAAGGAGTTGAAAAAAAAAAAAACTTTTCTCGCCACCTTTGGAGAGCAATAGTGTCCAATAATGCAGAAGAATAAAAGTCTAATTCATCCCACATGGCATGGATTTTTCCAAGATGTTCGGCAAATGGTTCACCAATCTTTTTTAATTCATGAAGAGTTTGATTTAACTGAAAACTTTCTAGCCACATTATATTTTTCAATGTACTAATCTTTTGCATCATCCCATACTTCTTTTGTAGAAACACAAAATATAGGAAAAAATGAATACAATGAACACGATGTAACGTGGAAAAACCTTCAACAAAAGGGAAAAAACCACGGATGAGGAGGAACTGGTGCCCACTAGCAGCCAGACTCTCTCTCTCTTAAGATTTCATCAACTCTTTCAATATTAGGGTTACAATCCTTAAGTAAGGCCCAATAAGGGATATACAATAGATCGGGTATGGATCCAGACCCGGTCCCGAGACCCATCAACATGCTTCAACACTCCCCCTCAAGTTGGGCATACATATCAAACATGCCCAACTTGGATACATTTCTCTCGAACGAAGTCGAAGATAGAGCTTTCGTCAGAACATCAGCGGTTTGGTCTTCAAACTTCATGTAAGGTAAGATTAACTCTTTAGCATCAATCCTTTCACGAATGAAGTGAAGATCAATCTCAACATGCTTTGTTCTGTTGTGCAGTACAGGGTTGTTGGCTAAGTTGATTGCAGACTTGTTGTCAGAGTACATCTTCATAGGTCCTTCAATTTCTATTTCGATATCAGTCAACAATATTTTCAGCCATTGTAACTCTGACACTCCCATAGCAATAGCTCTATACTCTGCCTCTGCACTAGATCGAGAACACACATCCTGTCTCTTGCTCCTCCAGACAACAAGATTTCCGCCCAAGTAGACACAATACCCTGTGGTAGACCGTCTAGTATCAGCACAACTTGCCCAGTCTGCATCGGAATACCGTTCGATCTCTACAGTCTCTTGTTTCACATACAAGAGTCCCTTGCCAGGATTTCTCTTCAAATAGCACAATATTCTATCCACAGCCTTCAGGTGTGCATCAGTAGGTGCATGCATGAATTGACTCAGTACATTCACCGCAAAAGTGATATCTGGTATCGTAAGAGTAAGATAAATCAATTTTCCAACCAGTCGTTGATATCTTCCTTTAGCTTCTTCACAGAGCAGCTCTCCATCTCTAAGGCTTAACTTGTGTCCAGTATCAAGTGGGGTAGAAGCGGGTCTACCCCCCAGTTTACCAGTCTCCTCCAACAGATCTAATGTGTATTTCCTTTGGTTTAGCACAAGGCCAGTACTAGATCTAGCAATCTCAATACCAAGAAAATACCTCAGTTTGCCAAGATCCTTGAGATCAAATTCAACAGCCAGTAACACTTTTAACTTGATGATCTCCTCCTCATCATCTCTTGTGACAATCATGTCATCCACATAGACAAGTAAAAGAGTGACCCTACCCTCTTTTTTCTTCACAAATAGAGTGTGGTCTCCATTCCCTTGATTGTACCCATGATGTTGCGTCACTCGTCTGAGTCGTTCGAACCATGCTCTAGGCGACTGCTTGAGGCAATATAAGGCATTTTCCAGCTTACAGCATTCCTCTAGTTCTTCATATCTTGGGGGCATACACATATACACTTCTTCTTCTTCAAGATCACCATTGAGGAAACATTCTTAACAATGAGTTGATACATCCTCCACTCCTTCACCACAGCTAGGGACATAACAACTCTAACTGTCTTCATTTTCGCAACTGGAGCAAAAGTCTCTAAGTAATCAATCACATATTTTTGACTAAACCCCTTGGCCACAAGACGAGCTTTGTATCTTTCAACACTTCCATCTGGTTTGTACTTAATGGTATACACCCACTTGGATCCAACCAGGTTAGCCGCCTCAGCAATCTTCACAACTTCTCATGTCATGTTTCTTCTCAAGGCTTCCATTTCTTCTTTCATAGCATCAATCCACTTGGAATCACTTTGAGCTTCAGCAACGGTCTTGGGAATCACAACCAAAGATAGAGAAGAAACAAAACACTTGTAATCCTTGCTAAGTTTAGAATAGGATACAAAATTACTAATCGAGTGTTGAGTACATGACCTGACACCCTTTCTGAGGGAAATGAGAAGATCTTCATTTTCTTTTTCAACCCCATCTTGAATCTTCAAGGTAGGATTTGGTTCATCCAGGGAAGGAATGACATTGGGATTGGAAGTATATCTCGCACCACAAGTCACCTCCTTTGTTCGAGCACCTCGTCTAGAGTAGACCTGTCCAAACAAACAATGACCTTCCTTCTCAGTTCCAGTGTCACACGCTTCGTCCTTCTTAGGCACATCAACAACTGTGAGAGGTTGTTCTTTCTTGTAATCCAAAAAATTTGTAAATTGAATCTCCTTACTCTAAGAATACTCTTCCCTAACCATAGACTTCTCCCCCTGAAGAGAATTCTCATAGAAGTAAGAGGTATGTTCCAAGATGGTAACATCCCTTGTAACATAAACTCGACCAGTGGTAGGATCAAGACACCTATACCCTTTCTGAGTAGAAGAATACCCAACAAACACATCCTTGATAGACCGGGGATCAAGTTTCTTAACATTGGGACTGTGATCATGAATAAAACACATACAACGAAAAACACAAGGGGGAAGGAAAAAAGGTTGACGACTTCCCGAAAGTAAAGAATGGGGAGTCCGACCATTCAGCACATGACTGGGCATGCGGTTGATGAGATATGCACTAGCAAGAATTGCATCACCCCAATAGTGCTTGGAAAGATTCATCTGAAACAAAAGGGCTCTGGTGACAATAAGGAGATGGCGATTCTTCCTCTAAGCCACCCCATTTTGTAGGGGAGTATAACTACAGGACGTCTCATGCACAATCCCCCTTTTCAGAAAGAAATCCTCAACTGACTGACACATATACTCACAGACATTATCCGATCGGAAGGTTTTAACGGTTCCACCATATTGAGTTTGCACAAGTAGAATGAAGGTCTCTATGATATGAGGTACCTCACTGTGATCTTTTAACAAGTACACAAAGGTGGTCCAAGAGAAGTTATCAATAAAAGTTATAAAATATTGAAAACCTTGACGGGTATGAATTCCCGAAGGCCCCCACACATCCGAGTGAACCAAGGAAAAAACTTCATTAACACAACTAGTAGAAATAGGGTACAAAGCCCTCACATGTTTGGCAAACTGACATACATCACAAGAAATCAAAGACAAATTCAGAGTGGAACACAAATCGGGAAACAACTGTTTCAAAATCCCAAAAGGTAAATGCCCAAGGCGTTCATGCCAATACAAGAAGGACTGAAGACAATCTTCTCTTCGCCTGTCTGTCTTGCTGATCGTTGTCATAAGAGTCGTGGCCACGTGTATGGGAAGACGATATAAACCATCAGACACCAAACCAATCCCAATACTCTTCCCTGTTGCCAAGTCCTGCAAAACACAACGATTTGAAGAAAAAGTGAGTTCACAATTCAGCTCTTTAGTAAGTTTACTAACAGACAAGAGATTTAAGGGAAGCTGAGGGACATGTAATGCTCCTCGCACATGAAATTGGTCCAACAAGGACAGACTCCCTTCTCTTGCGACAGAGGTAGAGGAACCATCTGCGAGAGATACTCGTTCCCTTCCAGAAGACAACTTATACTCATGAAACAATTTAGGGTTACCTGTCATGTGGTGAGTAGCACCACTGTCCTCAATCCATTCCCCCACACACGAGTTACCTTTATCCCCTACAATGGCAAGAGTATGATTAGCCTTTGTCTCATCTGATGGCTCGACCTGATTGACATAGATCCGACCCAAATAAGCCCTCAGTTCATGAAGCTGTTCAGCAGAAATGGAGACTTTTCCTCCACTAGATTTTGTCTCCTCAGACACAGTCGGCTTTCCATTAGAAGACCTCCCTTTGTTATCCTTTTTCTCTGGATGAAGATCCCAACATAAATCCACAGTATGACCAATCTTCTTGCAGTGAGTATATCTACGAAGAGATCTACTAGTGCCTCCAGGACCACGACTAACAAAAGCAGATCTCTCATTATATGACATGAGATCCCTCTTTCCCTCAGTTGTAACCAGCCTTCTCTGTTCTTCAGCTTCAACACGAGAATACACATCATTCAAACCAGCTAAAAAGCGGAACACCCTATTTTCCCACTCTTTAGCTACATGAAGTGTCTGATCTTGGGGACAATGCCAAGTAATATCAGAATAATAGTCAAGATCCTCCCACTTGGCTTTCAAAGCCCCATAATAATCTGCTACAGATAAGTTCCCTTGCCGAAGTCTATAGACAGTCTTCATTAGTTGGTAAGTCCGGATAGCCTTTTTCTTCTGGCCATACATTTGCTCCAAAATCACCGACATGTCTCTAGCAGTCTTCTTCCGAAGAATAAGGGGTTGGATATCAGCGAAAATAGAGTTGACAATCCAAGTTTTTACTTTATTATCCTCAAGAAACCAAGTGTCCCACACACCACTTGTCTCTGCCCGTTCAGGTTTCCTTCCATTGATATAGGCAATCCGACCGTGGCCAGCAATCCCCATAGTCATAGCGGCCGACCACGGGAGATAGTTCTCCTTGGTAAGGCGAATAGTAGTGACCTGAACGGGAACATTCTCCGTTCTATGAGCCCCGATTTCAGTTTGATCTGTGTTGATGGTCGATGAGGAGGATGATGCCATGACTACAGACCAGCCCTGCAAAGAGAACAAGGACATCAACAAAAGGGGCACCAAACAGGGAGCCTGAGTGATAGCAAGAGCGCTGGTGGAAGCAAGCAAGCAAGGGCACCGGCGATAGTACAGGACTCCAACGGCAACAAGAAATACCAACGGCAGACAAACAGATGAAGGCAGCGGCAACGGCAGTGGGACAACGATCAGCGGTAGGGAGCTTCTGCGAGCATAGCCAAGGCAGTCCAGCGATAGCAAAACAGCAGCAGTGGAAGTGGCGATGTCGGGCAAAATGTGGGAGGCGACGCCGTTATGTAGAAGCAACAACATAAGGCAAAAGATCAGGCAGCACCAGAGGAGCAGAGGGCAGCGGCAGACACGGGCGACGCAGAGGGTCTCAAGCGATGCGGCAGCGACGGCGACAACGGTGGCGGCGGCAGCGGTGGCAGGAGTAGTGAGAGATAGAGAGATTAGGGTTGAAACTTCACAACCCCAAAAAATTTCTCAAACTCGTCGGCTCTATTACCACGTAGAAACAAAAAATATAGGAAAAAAGGAATACGATGAACACGATGTAATGTGGAAAAACCTTCAACAATAGGGAAAAAACCACAGATGAGGAGGAACTGGTGCCCACTAGCAACCACACTCTCTCTCTCTTAAGATTTCATTAACTCTTTCAAGATTAGGGTTACAATCCTTAAGGCCCAATAAGGGCTATACAATGGATCGGGTATGGATCCAGACCCGGTCCCAAGACCCATCAACATGCTTCAACATCTTTGGTTGATTGGAGAAACATAAAGTCATTTGCAATTTTTGGTTCCATGGAGTTTAATAACCATGAGATAATAGTGTCATCATTTGACAACCATTCTTCGTACTTCGGATGATTGGTCACAGGTTTAGGTTTAGAACATGTAATATGACCCAAACAAGATTTTCCACTGAAAAAAACTTTGAGAGATCTAGCCCATGCTATATAATGACTCCATTTAAAACAGAGCTAGTGATCTTCAAAGAGGGATTAACAGGGTCATGATAAAAAACCTATGCTTGATGCTAAAGTCCTTCACTTTGGGCATTCCCTTGGCTGTTGTTGTTGGCTATCACAAACCGTCACCAAAGAGATTGCTCACGACAAACACCGAGCAATGTGTGGAGAAAATTAATGTAGCTTTGGTACCATCTTAGAAAAGAAAGGGAAACAGAAGAATGGAACATGTTTAACATGGTGTGGTCAAGGTGACCTACAACCACAAAAAGAGTTTTTCACTTTCCATTCATATGTTTCAACTTTGACACATCCCTTATTTATACAAAGGCTTGGTTCTAGTTTGAGACTATCAAGGAGGCTGTAGCATTTTCATAGAAATAGTAAACTGCAGTTATTTCTTTCAATGAGTAGAGTCAACTTTCCTTATTCATTTAAATTCCTCAAACCAGGCCAATAATACATAGAGTAATGATGATAAGTCTGAAAATACACATGAATCATGAGAAACTGATTCATAATTTCTTGCTAACATCTTGACTCCAGGAGTCATGACACATTCAGTTTCTAGTCCACCAATTTCAATGGAGAAAACAATTCTCCATCAATTAGTAAGCCAATTGAACTTGAATTGAATTTTCAGCCATATCTACAACTCAGCAGTAAGTTCCTGCCAAGAAATTCTTATTCTTACCAAATTGGTTGACTACATAATCCCACACTGTCATAGAAATTGTACATCTAAATTAAATGTGTTGATTGCTTTCATTATCCATTTTGCATAAAATACGTTGGTTAGTGCGATGAAGCCCATTTTCTGAATTCTATCCAAAGTGAGCAGTTTGTTATCACACATGAGGTGTACAAACTCGATTGATCGAGCTGAAGCTTTGCATCTCCACATGTTAGCACACCATCCTTCCTTTGTCCCTTGTAGCCTATTGGCCTCCAAAATTTCATCTGCTCTTAGATTACCAACTTATCTTGTGGCCCATATCAATTGATCTGCACTTGTCTAGAGTGAATACCATGCAGCACCGAAAAATAGTCTAACTGCAAAGGGGGATTTGCACTATACTTACCTTGGGCCTCCACTAGGTTAAGGTGCAAGTCTGGATAGATGCATCCATAGTCCTCATCAGATGTGACCAGCAATCTACTAGAACTTGATGGAAGACCCATTACCCACCTTCCATATCATTCTCCCATACTCTTCAAACTATATGAACCCTTACAAGGAGTTCATTTCCACCATTCTCCCATACTCTTCCAACTATATGAACCCTTACAAAGAGTTTTAAGGGTGCATAAACCATGGCCCAAACTAAGATATCTATTCTTCATCCAGCCTTGGGGTATGAGAGCTGTGTTCATCATTTTTCAAAGTCTGCTAGCTAGTAGGGCATTGTTCCATTCAGCCATTGGCCTAATCCCAATACACCCCTGGTCGAATGGAGAGTATAAGTTCTTCCAGGATATCATTTGCAGCTTCCTACTACCACAAGACTCTTCAAACCATAGAAGCCACATTGTAACTTCTTCCAAGGCCCTCGTCACAGGCAAGTTTAATCCAATCAATTTGCTCTGTGCATAATTTGAGCATGACTAGATGACCAACTTCAAAAGTCATGAAACAACACAATTGATCCACTCGTTCCTTGTACACTTTGTAATGCTCTTCTACTCGATGTTTGACTTGAGCATGAATTTCTTGCAAGTACTTGACACAAAATCTTGAGCTTATATCAAGCAGCAGCACCTTGGCCAATGGGGTGGATACAAGATCAACAACATGCACGAGGGGCCTACGATAAACAATATGAAAAATGAGTGATGCTTATAGACATATTGACACAATTTTCAGCTTGAAGCCGCATAAGATCCTTCGTCTTGATATGAACCCATACAAGATAGTGCAACAAGAATATATTTGTCACACAATGGAATGAGAGAACAAAATATGGATATGCAATTCAAAAGCAACGATATTCTCAACGAGTGATATCATGCAATCTGATAACTGCATCTTGACCTTTGATTATGGATTTTGACATGTACCCTCAAAGAAGTGGGTAGAAATCTCACTTTAATTTATTTATTTTGAACCTTGTCTTGTATAAGGCTGGACGTCCACCTTGTGGCTGCTAGGAGCTAGAGCAAGGGAGCTGGAAGAGAGTGGTGTGGGAGCTTGAAAGAGCTTGAGAGAGCTGAAAGAGAGGCCTCTAGCTGATCTTAAGAGCTGGTTTATATAGGCACTAAGTCATTATGATTTGATGCTAGACAAATTTCTTGAAAATCCAAGAAATCAAGGAGCAATCTTCATGATTTTGGCATGGTGAGAAAGCTAAAGCTGTATGCAAGGGGCATCTTCAACCTTGCCTATCAGCTCTTCCTTTCTTACTTCCTTGTTTATCTTGCTTAGCTGTTTATCTTGCTTAGCTGTTTATCTTGCTTAGCTTGAAATTCAAGCAAGCATGATGGAGCTGTCTCTTCATGTCAGCCACAATCATCTGGTCCTTAATCAGCTGGTTTGATTTAAAGGAGGAAAGAAGAGGAAGGGGGCGGGGGCGGGGGCGGGGGCGGGGGGATGTCATTGATGTTGGTTCCCCCTTCACTTAACCAGAATTTTCTTACTCTTCTTGGAACCAGCTGGAAGGGCACACTCAAAGGGTCTGCCCTATATATTTTTTTTAATAACTTTTAAATTAGGGGGAGCGCAAGTCTATTTTGGGCATATTTTTTTAAATCAGTTTTTCATTAGTTTGAAAACCCAAATAGTTAATTTGGAATTTCTTTTTAAATAGAAAGCTCCTTTGAGTGACTCTTTATTTGGTTGGTCTATATTATTGTCATTCTAGTTTTGAGCGTTTTGTCATAGCACATCGAGATTGAAAGAGCCCTTTGGCTTGTTTGAATTTTGAATGGATTAACTTGATCGGGTTTGATCTGAGTTAAATCCAAATTTAGATTATTTTGAATTGTTTTCCTAAATAGTTCTTAGAGAAATTGGGGAAGTCTTCACTCTAGGTGATTCATTCCTAAATTTTCTCGAAAGAGAATAAAGAGAGAGAGAGAAAGTTGGGCCGACTTATTTTCTCTCTTCATGTTGGAGTAGGATTGAAAGAACATTTAATTCTCATTAATGAGTATTTTAATCTCAATTGAAAATTTGAGTTTTAGATCTCAATTCGGATTGATCTAAAACTTCATTTCAAAATTTTGCTTAAATTTGGCAAAAATCCTAATTTCTGCAATTCATCATTGTAAATTGAATTTTGTAAGTGATTCCAGTCCGAAAATGTTTTTGAAAATTTTCAAAATTGCCATTTAGAAAAGTTTGAAAAAAATTGGGGTGTAAACACTTGTGAAAGTCAATTCCTTAAGTTTGTGGATCCTTTAGCAACGAGACGAGCCTTGTATAATTCAATTTGAGCAGTGTTGTTGTATTTAATCTTGTATACCTATTCCTCCAAATAGGAATCTAATTTGGTGGAATGGCATAATAATCCAAGTAGCAATGGCTTCTAGAGCCCTAATCTCAGCTTCCATGGCATTACACCAATGTGCATCCTGCATGGCTTGAGAAAAAGTCTTTGGTTCCATTTTTGAAACAACAGATGCAAAAATTGCTTTATGGATTGGTGAAAAATTTTATCAGCCAACTAATTGGAAAGAGAATATGGTTGAACTTCTGTATTGGTAGGCCTTTCACCTACAAATTGACTTGAGAAAGATGCAATGTAGCACTCATAATCTTGAAGGGGAGCAGCTACCATACGCTGTCTTGTGAACCTAGGAGGTTCTTGAATAGGGTCAAGTTAAGTCGGAGGAGGTGGTGGGAGAGCTGGTGGTGTGGTATTATGGTCATGGAAATTTTCAAGGATGGAGAAGGGCAACACCACACACTGATGGCTTCATTGAAACCTAAATTTTTGGAATGGAATAGGGAGCTAAATTCTTCAAAGTTGACATCATGACTCGTCAAGGTAGTATGATTTGTGAGGTCAGATAATTTGTAAGCTGATTGGATAGCCTATAACTATGCATTTACGAGCTCTTGTGTCAAGCATATGCTGGTGGTAATTTATGTTGTGGGCAGCATTGGCAGCCAAAACCATATTTGATCATTTTGTGGTATAAAACTTTATAAGGAGTTTTATCACTCAAGAATTTAGTGGGTAAATGATCAATTAAGGAAGCAGCCATAAGAATAGCATCGCCCCAGAAAAAATCAATTAAAGATTTGCTGAAAACATTAGAGCTCAAGCAATGTTTGGAAAAATTTGTGGTTGCGTTCTATCACTCCATTTTGTTGTGGTGTAGCAATGTAAGAATGTTGGGTTTCCATGCCTTTGTTTTTCAAGCGATTTTGCATTTCTTCAGTAAAAAAATATGTGTCATTGTCACCACAATTTGTTTTACTTTCGTTGAGAATTGAGTTTCAATCATGCATAAAAAAAATTAATAATGGAGAAAATTTCAGCTTTGTACCCCATGAGATAAACTCAAATAGTGCACGAGAAATCATACACAATATTTTGAAAGAAATGAGCACCCAATAAAGATGGTTTGATATCCACCCCAAATATCACAATGAATAAGCTGAAAGCAATCTTTCGTTCAAATGTAACTAGTAGGACAAGGTTGGTGAGCTTTCTTCACCATAGAACAAATGGAACATGTAGCATCATATTTGGAAATGCCTAGATTATTAGTAAATAACGGTTGTAACTTATTATTGAATTGAGGAATGACCAAGGTGAAAATATCAAAGTTTAGAAATGTCAAGATGAGAAGTTGCAGCAATGGATGGGCTATCTTCATGTATATAGAGACCATTTCGCATCTTACCCTTAGCGATTTTTGTCATCAAATGTAGGTCTTGAAAAATATAAGTCTTCAGGAAATGTGACAATGCAACTTAGATCTTGAATTGATTTGTTGACTGAAATTATGTTAAAGGAAAACTTGGGTGCATGGAGAATATTGGACAATGTAAGTGAATTTTTGAGTGCAATGTTCCCTTCATGAGTGACTTGACTGCTAGTTTCACCAGATAATTCCACAGTTTTTGAAATGGAAAGGATGGTGAGTGAATGTAACATAGATTGTTGGTCATATGATGGGTTGTACCATTGTCTCTGATCCAAAAAATTTTAACCAAAAGAAGAGAGAAGAATCTGGCTTCAGTGTGAGTGTATGTGCCATTTAAGCCCATAAGTAAATGAATAAGACCTCTTTGTCGGAGCTCTACAGAAGTTTTTGAATTACTGCAAGAGCATAGGGGCACATCAATGTAAGAGCTCAATTCATCCCATAAGATTTTTCAGTGTTGTAAAATATGCAAATATAGAGGATCGATGTTGTGTTCCATGCTTTGATTTGGTTTGTTGGTTGCATCCGCTTTGGAAGAGTTCCATCAACAAACCAGAGTTTATAAAAAAGACCAAAATTGAAACTGAAACTGCAGACAAACACGATGGTCCCCCCCAAAAAAAAAAACTCCTTGCAGGGATGTCCTTGGGAACTCCTTCATAATCAGGAGATCAGTAGAGAAACTGTTGTGAAAAAAGGAACACAACACTAGAGACTCATGGTGTCTCTGGTACCATGACAAAAACATGAAGAGAGAAATAGAAAAAGAATGAAATTTTCCTTGTGTTGAATAACTACATGGCAGTACATATACATAGAGATGCAATGGTGGTTACAAGGATGGTAGGTATATCGACCAAGATATGGGAAGTTAATATATTTGTCATAAAATAGAAAGAGAGAACAAGATATGAATAGGCATTTGAAGACCAATGGTCTCCTTAGCTGGCTAAATATCATGCAATCTGATAATTGGATCTTCTCCATTGATCATGGATCTTGGCATTTGTGACCAAGAAAGTGTGACAGAATATGCACGATAGAGGTCAGAGAAGGTCATATGTTTAGGGCTCAAACAAGGTGATATTTGAAATAATTTTTTTACTTCACTATTGCATTAGTGGAACATATATCTAGTAAGATAGGGCATGCAGCATGGTAGCACAAGCAAATCTTTGTATGGCATATCGACTAAGGATAACTTTACAACTATATTTGTTTCGTAAGTCTTAATATGGTTTTAAGAAGAGAAACTAGAAAGAAGCAACGTGTCTCATCCAAGCTGTATGGAAGTAGAGTGTTGCCTTGTTAGAACAAAGGGATTAAGAGAAGGAATGGAACTTCATGCAACTTAGATCAGTATAATTGTTACTTTAGCATGTTGTGCATGGTGAAGTGGAAACTTCAATTTTCTAAACAAAAAAAGGTGATGCAATGGCTGGTAAGGAGGATATAAAATTGGTCCATAAAGATGGTATGTGCATGGCCTAATTGCGAAGGAAAACAGATCCAGCAGTCCTTAGTTAAGTCAAACTAGTATAGGGGTAGTGAGTTTTGACATGATATGAAAAGATGAAAAATGAACAGGATTTTGTAACAGTTCATGATTGGGAAATAAGCTTGGGCTGGTTATTAGAGTCAATGGAGCTCTTGAGAGAAGGAGCTCCATGGGCTGGTTTGAATTCCTAGAAGAAGGCATTAAATGTACTTGAAGAAATCAGTATGATATGTAGTTGTTTGTGCTTTGAATGCACCTTAAAGCAGGGGAAGGAGATGACAATAATTTGAGTATAGGAGGGTGATCAAAGGCTGAACAATGGTGGAGGCAATGGAGCTAGCTAGGATAGGAGAGGCCTAAATTATGTTGGCATATTTGTGTTTGGTGTATGTCTGCAGAAAGCAAAGTTGCATCAAGTGGGTTTAAGGAAACGTAAATCAAATGTGTTTAATTTTCCAACAGGCTATTTTTTAATATAAGGATATTTGATATGCCATAATGATCCCTTCAATTTTCTGGACTACATAGTCCTCTACATTCACCTTACTTTTCACTTCTTCCTCCGGTGACTTTCAATGATCAGATGGGTGATAGGCTCCAGTGTTGTCTATAGCCATTGAGTCGTCACATTTAGGCATGTATTTTGGTGGAGGCAACATGCTGGTTTCATTTGTTGGACCATCTTTTATTATAAAAACTGTTGACATTCCCCAAATAAAGTGGCTGTCAAAATGACAATGCAAGAGCCAAACACCTGCATAGACAAAAATTAAGACACTTATAAACTATCTTGCTGCAAATAGCATCGTGTGCAAAAGGTTGCAAGAAAGGTTCTTTGCATGAAATTAGTTATTATAAATTTGTGATATATAGCATTATATTTTATATATGCCATGTAAGTTTTTACATTTGTTGTTCATATGAAGGGTAAATTATGCCCAAGCAAGTATGTTTTTCCTCATCAAAACCAAATGAGAGTTATGGAATCCCTTGATTTATTGATGAAAAAACAACTTGTGTCTATGCATGTTGTAGAAATCAAAAGTGATTATCCAGTCTGATTTATAAAACCAAAGGTTTTCATAGCTGATCATTTCACCTTATAGTGGATTGTGTTTTGAGTTGTTGGATTAACTTGCCAACATATGTGAATTTTTTATTCATCTAATGCGTAGAAGCATTAAGATTTAAGATTCACATCGCAATTGTACTTTAATGTATCTTCAAGTTTATCAATTTACGTAACATGTTTAACTAATGGTTTCATTAAAAGTTATGACCATATTCAAATGTGTCCTACAGTATATTGGTATCATACAAAATCATTTCAGTTGTGTATACAAAAATAGTATTGGAAATCTATGAAAATAACATGCATGCTTCTTTGGTGTATCATCATATTGTAGAGAGGATCCATGCCACCAAGATAACAGTATTTCCTATGTTAATGTCATTAATCTTAACTATTCAGTAACATTGAAATATGCATTTAAATGCAATTAATACCTGGATTATCTTCTCTAAACCGCATTGCAGCCCAACCACCATATGGAACTGTGACTGTGTTCTCACGAGGTGGATCTACCAAATTATAGTTTAATGGGTCCTTCTCAGGGTCAAAGTTTCTGAAACCTCATCCGACCACATAGAAATCATAGCCATGCAAGTGCATAGGGTGATTAATTGGATCAAGCAACGAAGTCCCTTGATACACAACCTCAACTGTTTGGTTGTACTCCAAGACCTTCACTCTTGTCCCAATGCTAGTATAGCTGAGATCATCTGACAGGGATTCAGCAGTAAAATTGAACAAGTATGTTGGAAAACTTGGAAAATCAGTAGTATAAACATTCTTCATGGTTCGGTAGTAAGCATCCAAAACATCAATTGATGGATTGAAAAATGATACATTGTTCATGCTGTCAGACAATCTTGACCCCTCTAGCCAACACAGGTCTCATTGATGCAATGTAAAAGTCCCATTGATACTGTAATGATAAATTTCGAGTCAATCTCCATGGGAACATCAATAGGGTGATCATCTGATGCTAGACTTTTCTCTTGTACAGCAAATTCATATGCTGCTTGGGTATCAGTAACTGATGGAACATATGGAAATGGAACTGAGGTGTTGGAAGTAACATTCAATCCTTGATATTCACCTATTGCTGTGATTACTGTGGTGTCAAAAAATCCTGAGGTTGCTTCAGTAGCTACAATGTAAGGACTGACAACCATATAATAAAGATCTTCTGGTTGGTTGGCCTGCACCATGACATCCATGGTTTGGCCTGGGGTTATGACAACAAAGTCTCTTTCAAAAGGTTTGAGATAGGATCGATCTCTGCCAACAACAGTAAGCATATGATTTGCTATTGCAAAAAAATGTCCATTGAGCATTGCACCATTTACAATTCAAAGAAGGTACCTTTTGCCCTGCTCAAATAGGAACCTCATTGTTCCTGTAGAGAAGAGGACATATCATATGAGTTAGGAAACTGCAAGGATATACAAGCCGCAAATGGTTCTCTAATCTTAATTGTGTGATTGTATAATTTAATAGCAGTTTGCCAATGAAATCTCTCCAGGATAACAAAAATAAAAAAATAAAAATGATATATGTGTGTGTGTGAGAGAGAGAGAGAGAGAGAGAGAGAGAAGAATAGATGCTAGACAAATATGGAACAATCTCAACCTTCGATTTCTTTACAGATCGACAATTGAGAGAAAAACAAAGAGAAAAGGCAAAAAGAAAAAACAATCCACTTTTTTCTCATTGTTTTTCTCTCAATTATCAATCTGTAAAAAATCAAAGGCTGAAATTATTTTGTATTTATCTAGTATATACTATTCCAATCTCACATTTATGTCACTCCCAAGGGTACTCAAATAAGTCTGGATCCCTCTCGATATTGTTACAGCTCAAGTTCAAGACTTAAATAGCGGTATCACTTTCTCCTATTCTCAGGAGCAAAGGCTGCATTCAGGCATCTATTGGAGTATTGTAAGTCAACTGATGCATTACTTTTCCCATATAATTGGCACATGGACTATGATCCGCCGCGTGCCACTTCTTAAAAATTCATCACTAGAAGGATATATTAAATCTTTGCCAGAGTCACTACAAACGATTCTCAATCATAAACCATGACTTAGACGAATTTAATGATGGCTTTTCAATGACATATTTTTAAAGTTTTAATCCAGCAACATCAGGCACAAAAAATAATGGTGACCTTACTACCCAGTTCATTCACAAGGCCATCTGATCCATTCATTATTTTCTTCATAATTTTCATCATCATTCATAAACTAAATATTTTCGTCATCATTCATATATTTTCTTCCTTATAATATATATATAAGAACCCTTTAAATTTTTTTTAAAGAATGTTTTAAACAAAATATAAATATCCTAGTATATTTATGGAAGTTATTTTAATGAAAAATATGTTTCAGTTCTAGTAATCCTTATAAAAAAGGTTGATTTTTCTACAATAAAAATGTTGATGTTGTAGCAGTTGTTTCTTTGCTTTTTACAAAAACACTATTAAACTCCAAAAAATGATCAATTTAACATACATTTTTGACAAAATTGTCCTTAGGATCATATCTGTAAGGTTAGATTGCGAAAAAAAAAAACATTTTAATCAACAATTTTGAAGCATCTAACTTTCGCCCCTAACCTATGGTCGGGTATATACATACATACATACATACTGTAATCACCCCAAATTTTTCTAAAATTTAGGCGCAAGATTCAAATCTAAAATACAACTTTTAGATCCAAATTAGATCCAAAACCCAAGTTCAAATCCAAACAGAGTATTTCAAACCCATTTTCCCATCTTTAAAAAAAAAAAAAAAAAAAACTCCTTTTAGAGTGCAATTTTGGTCTTTTTGGTAGGTAAGACCTATTTGCCCCTCCTTTTCACAAAAGAAACCCCTTTTAGATGGTGATTTTGGTCTTTTGGTGGAAAAGACCAATTTGCCCTTCCTTTTGAAAAAAGATACACTTTTAGAGGGTGATTTTGGTCTTTTGGTGGGAAAGACCCATTTGCCCTTCCTTTTGACAAAAGAAACTACTTTTAGAGGGTGATTTTAGTCTTTTTGGGTGGGCAAAGGCCCAACTCATTTTTTTTAAAAAAAAAATAAATATATATTTTTATAAGTGTAATAGCCAATCATGCCCATTTTTAAGCCATTTCTTTTTCAAAATACTTTAAAATTATGTGAAATTCGGATGGAAAATGGGGGAAATTCAAAAAAATTCAAATTTAGGGTTTTGGCTCCAAAATCTTCTATAAATACCCCTCATTTCTTCCCTCTTGGGTAAGATTGGTCCTTGGGAGAAACTCTAGTGTATTCACACTTGAAGACTTAGAGTTTCTCTTGAGCTCTCTCTCTCTCCCTTTTCCTCTCTCAATTTCTTTCTCCAAGTTGGAGCAAGTTACAACACTCTTGAAGCTTCATTCAAAAGGGGATCTTCAAGTGAAGGTTTTCATCTTCCTTAGGTCATTTCTCATTAGAGGTATGTAATCATCATCCCTCTTATTTCTCTCTTCTTTCTTTTCATTAATATTCTTATTATTATGTTATTTCTTTTTCTTGAACATAGTCTTGTTGTTATTTTCATTTTCTTTTCTCATTTCATCTCCCCATGGCCAAAGAGATAGCACTCAACCTCTTTTTAGAGACAAGAGGCTATGCTCAAGTGCACCGGGAGTATGAGAAGATGAGATGATATTGTATTTTATGATTAAAACATGTTCTTTCAAGTATTCTTGTTATTGTTGTTTTTTCTTTTCTTTCTCTTTCTTCTCTTCAATATGTTCCTGTTGTTATTGTTCTTTCCCTTAATGAATATATTTTTGTTATTATTGTTATTTCATTTCTTCAATATACTCTTGTTCTTATTATTTTCTTTTCTCCTTATCTTTATCTCCCTATGGCTAAAAGAGGTAGTGTTCAATCTCTTTTTAGAGACAAGAGACTATGTTCAAGTGCATTAGGAGTATGAAAAGATGAGAAGATCTTTTATTTCATGATTGAATCATGTTTTCTCTTTTATTAAATATAACATTGTTTCTCTTTCTACATTTTCTCCTCATCTTCATCTCCCCAAGGCTAAAGGAGGTAGTGCTCAATCTCTTTTTAGAGACAAGAGACTATGCTCAAATGCATCGGGAGCATGGAAATATGAGATGATCTTTCATTTTAATCATGTTATTTCTTTTCACGAATACATTCTTGTTGTTCTTTTGCTTCCTATTTTTCCTCTCTTCCTCATTTCTCCATGCCAAATGAGATAGCTCTCAATCTCTATCTAGAGATAAGAGGCTATGCTCAAGTGCACCAAGAGAATAAGAAGATGAGACTATATTCCATTTCATGACCAAATCATGTTATTTCTTTCCTTGGATATAGTTTTGTTGTTATAGTTTTTTTTCCTTTCTTGAATAGAAACTTATTATGGTCTCCTCATATTTGGTTTTTTTTTTCCATCTTCCACTCTCCTTAGCCACATATGAGATAACACTCTACCTCTTTTTAGAGACAAGAGGCTATGCTCAAGTGCATTGGGAGCATAAGAAGAGATAATATTTATTTTCATGGTTGCATCATGTTTCTCCACTTAGTTGAATACCTCTTTATCATGCTCCATCTCTTTCTTTATCTCTCTATCATGCTTTCTCTCTTTCTTTATCATGAATACATCTTTATCATGTTCTCTTTTTACTATGTTCTCTCATCTACTATGCTCTCTTTTCACTATGTTTGCTCTATCTACTATGCTCTCTTTCTCTCTAGTATGTATTCTCTTTCTCTCCTTCTCTCTCTCTTTATCATGCTTAGTTGAGTAGTTCTGTCTCCATCATTTTTCTTCTCTCTCTAATGACCTCTTTCTCTTTCTATCATGCTCTTTCTCTCACTAATAAGCTTTCTCTCTATCATGCCATTTCTCTCTCTAATGTGCTCTCCCTCCTTACCATGATCTCTTTCTTTTTTCTTATTTGAATATTGACCATATGTTGTCTATGGTGATGCCTGGTCTTCACTTATGTATGAATGTAGGGTGAGATTGAGAGTGTGGTTTGGGATTTCCTATTTTGTGTTGTATTAATTAATTTTGAGGTTGGGACTTGTCCAACCCGGTAAACCCCCCCCCCCCCCCCCCCGACAAAATTTGTACATGTTAATATTGCATTTGCATATCATTTTACGTTAGTTTCTTTTAATCATTCCATTAGGAACCATAATGAGTCCCTTATCCAATGGTTTGACTTGCTTCCATACCCAATGATGGAAGAAACTTATCCCTTTGTCATCAATGAAACTATTACATTTTATGTTTATGATCATGCCCTTACAAAACATTTTCAAAATTAACCCTCTAATGTGGCTTTGAGGATTTATCTTAGGCTCTTACATGAGTCCAAGTTTCCCCTTGGCTCATAATAAATTTGAAGTTGGTTAGTTCTCATTTTCTTGATTTTAATCTCATGAAAATACATATGTATATACATACATATTTTCATGTTTCATTTCTCTACCATATAAATGAATGCATACATAGATGCATTCTATTTTTTATATCTAAAATCTTTAATTCTCTTTTCAAGACAAATGTCTTTATCTATAAACCATATATATATATATATATACATATGTATATGTCTCCATTTCTCTTCATTCAAACCAATGAAGTTTTACAAACTTTCTTACATGTATATATGTAATAATATATACCCATGAATGTGTAATTCTTCTATCTCCCTCTTTTCCTCTTTCTTTTGAAAGTCTCATTTTCCTTCTCCATCTAAATGCAAACTTCATTTTCTTTGTAAACTTACATATATGTATATATATATATATATAGACATATTTATATGAATACATACCTCTTCCTTTTCTTTGATCCTACAAAATCCCTTTTATTTTCTCATTCTCTATATTTTCTTGTCTCTTTGTCATTCTTTTGAATATTTTTCTTCTCTAAAGATTTTGATATGTACCAACTTCATTAAGACCACAAAACAAGTAATGACCCAATATTGGATTCATGCTTGATGGTCTACAACCCCAATTCATTTTCTAAAATTTTTCATTTTTCTCAAACATTTAGATGTATGTTGTGGTAGGAATGTCTTAGATGAATGTTGTGGTAGGAATGTTTTATTTTCTTTCAACCATATAGGATCAATGCATTCATGCGTTCACTTTCACGTAATACCACTTATGTTCACAAGCACATCTCCAAAAGAACTTAAGCAAGAGGGGATGGATTTCTAATTAGGTGGTAACCGAATTAGAGCAAAATCTCAAACCTACTTAAAGTCTTAAGAGAACACTAAAGTGATTTCAAGATTTCACAAGCTTTTCAAATGATATTTACTAATTCTACTTTTTCCTCAAAATATTTCACATTTTCAAGCAAGAGTCTTTTCAAAAGTTTGAAACATCAAATTTTCAATATTTTCTACACCGCATATAGAATCAAAAGATGTTTAAGTTAAAACGAAATGCATCAATGATAAACATAGCCCTTGGGTTGATTACCCCCGGTAAAGGCGCCGGGAACGGTCGATCCTCGTACCGACGGGCGAGTCCCTTTCTTTCCTATTTTAAAACAAAAACCTTATTTTTTTTTAGCACTCCAAAACCAATGAAAATTTTAGGATGCAAACAGATGGCGACCGTGATGGGACCCGTGATTGTTTGGCTATGATTATAATTGATGCATTTTTCCAATAACTTGAATATCCTCTATTGCCAATGATAAAGCATGTCCCTATTTTGGCCTTAACCCCATTGGCATTTCATTTCATTTCTTGGTGATTGTATTTGATTTCATGCATATAAGAGGATGATCAATCATGTTCACTTTGATCTAGGATCAAATACAACCATCCTCAATTTAAGAGTTGTTTGAAGACAATGTTTGCTCTTTTATTTTATTTTAATCATCATTCTAGGAAACATTACATTAGAGACTTTGCATGATTTCTCATATTTCAAAATTTCTCATACCTATTTGTCCCGGTCATCATGTTGTCGGGCTTGGTCTTTGGCGGTAGCACAAGACTAGGTCTTACAACTAGACCACACCTTGGGCGGGATAGCCCCCTCGTTAGTACCATGAGTGGTAATTTATGGTATATCGACGAGTGATCAAGAAGAAGTTGATGAACCCTACCCTTAGTTGCCTAAAGAAGAAACTATGCTAGTACTAAGCCATTTGGCTAAGGTATATAAGCATAACTTGACCTTGGACTATCGTGACACAAAACTATCTCAATTAGGTCCCTATACCAATTTTTCCAAAAAAGAAATCATTTCAAATGATAAATGGATGTGCATAAAACCTTGTGTGATGCTTTACAACCTCATTTCATACCTCTACTTCATGTTGTCTTGGTCAACCTAGTCAATCTTTTCACTAATTCAATATTTATCTTTTAGAGAGTCATCCTTCAAGATGTATTCTTTCCATCGTGGCGTCACATTCCCTTATGATCATATTCTCTTCGGGGAAGGACCCGAACGGTCTACGTACATCTCTCTTGAGTCTAAACCTTTGGCTCCCGAATGGTATCGGTCTTGGCATCCCACCTTCTCTCGGATGTTTCCTTCTTACTTTGAAGAATGTGGGCTAGAGACAGTGGCAACTAGAGGAATGCAGTCAGTTGATGGAAATTTGGTACATGCAATCGCCGAGCGTTGGAACCCAAGGACCTCCTCTTTTTGGTTTCCATGGGGAGAAATGACAATATTACTAGAATTCGTCAGATATGATGGAACGACCTGCCCACATGTCCATCTTTCAACATTCTTCAATGATTGCTACAAGATTCGGGCGAATAATAGAGCTTTGTTTCGCTATTTTCCAAGGAGTCTTGAAGGCATCACCGCACAGTGGTACAAGGAAAATGTCAACCCAGTCGAACTCAAGGAATTCGACAAAGCAATTAACATGTTTGTTGAAAGATTCGAGCAGAATGCTCCCATGGCTCCAACCCTCAGTACTATTTGCAGTCTTCGACAAAAACAAGGAGAAAAGGCTCGAGAATTCATCCAAAAATGGAGAATTCAATGTAACAAGATGAAAGAGCCCATCTCTGAGACACAAGTCTTGTCACTCATCAGGAAAAATCTTGCTCAGCCATTGAAAAGTCTCATCCGTAATGCCCCAATCAAGACCTTTACTGAATTGATTGAGCAAGCAAACTCAATAGAAGAAGGAATCGAGGAAGGAGATTTTGATGGAATCATTGCTCCTAAATACAAGGAGGACGTTAAGAAAGGAGGGAAGACACAATTGCCTACACACATCATAGCCAATGCCGGTATTAGAAAGGACCAAAGTTATAAGCAGGACAAAGAAGTCTCTCACAAGAGGAACATGCAGTTTTCCAAAGGCGACGATGAAAAGAAAAACAAGCACCCAGGCTAGAGCTATGACCGAAAATTCACCCCTCTTAGCCAGTCTTGTGAGAAGATTTTGGAGTACCTCCTCACCAAATGAACTATAGTCCTGCCAAAAGTATCAGAACCTCCAAAAATGATGGGAGTAAACAAAGAAAAACTATGCAAGTTCCATCGTGCTCCTGGTCATGACACTGAGGACTGTTTTGTCCTCAAAAATATTATTCAAGATCTCATCAATAAGGATCTCAGGATTTGTGATGATATCACCCCTGAAATATTAAGGAATCCATTTCCTGATCATGGGAAGGCGGCAATAGCCACAATCACCATAGGCGCTCTGCTCCCATATCATCCACAAGAGCACATCCGACCTTGTATTGGAAACGGCTCACACAAAGTTATGATGGCAGACCTTGGTAAGAAACCTTTAGATTTCATTGCCATGATGAACAATAAGACAGGAAGTTTACCTGAGAAACTTCTCATGATTCCAAAGACTTTTATCCTACAAAGTGACGAATCCACGGATGGAGTTCAATGCTACTTGGATATTCCCCTCTTGGAAGAGCGTGTGGTGGAGGGAGATTGGATTCAACCATCTGAGAACCAATCAATCACCTTTTCAAAGAAGGACCTCTCAAAATGGGGATATTTCCAGGAAGATGCCCTTTACATTGTTGTTCAAATCAACGAAATGACTGTGCCACATGTATTGATTGATGGAGGAAGTGGCTTGAACATTTGTCCTGATCTTACGGCCAAAGCTTTGGGGTTCCGTGAAGACGAATATCGTTACAATAATATCAAGATCTATGGATATGATGGTCAAAGCATGAACAACAAAGGTACCCTCGACATGAAAGTAATCATTGAAAACACCAATCACTGCATTAGATTTCATGTGGTAGATGTGCCACCATCATATAATTTGCTTTTGGGACGACCTTGGATCCATCAAGTATGAGGAGTTCCATCCACTCTTCATCAGTGCCTCAAATGAAATTCTGGTCAGTCAATCATCACTATACGTGCTGAGGATCCCGTTGAAAAGTTAGTACAACCAATGCTCCCAAGGCTGATCGAATCAGTGGACGGTACAACATAAGGACGGCAAAGGACAAACCTTTAGAAGAATGGATGCAAAACATGGAGATAGATGAACCATCTGGGAGCGCTTACACTGTTTCAAGCAATCGCGCAAGTTATCAAGAACATCCTTTGTATGTTTATTTTACGAAAAATCCTAAGGGATTTCAGTTGCTGCTGAAAGGTGGCTATCATCCATTCACTGGCCTCGGGAAGAACGAAGATGGCATCTTGGAGCCGATTAATATGCCTTTTCAGATGAGCACTAGAGGATTGGGATGTCATGATGAAAAAGATCTTGTAGGCTGATAGTATTCACTTTTGTTTCAAATTATTCCATGAATTTTGTAATCTTGAACTTCTTTTGTCTGGTCTCATGAGAGGACCCCTTTTATGAACTTAGAACTTTGATATGCAATGCAAGTAATATTTCGTTGTCAATCTTAATTTTGTCCAAATTCTTTTTACAGGATGTCAGAACTCAACATGTCTTAGTTTCTTC
>JAANDH010000080.1:0-198952 GCA_011799765.1 Nymphaea thermarum | reverse complement strand
GTTCTAAGATTGGAGACGGTTTCGATATGGAAGATGTACTTTGATGGGTCCAGAAACGTGATGGGAACAGGCATAGGCATCTTACTCATCACTCCGGAAGATGAAATGATCTCATACTCTTTGAAACTTGATTTTCCATGTACCCACAACATGGCTGAATACGAAGCCCTCATCCAGGGACTTCGTTCCCTACTAAGTTCTCAGCTTATCATAAATCAAGTAAATGGAGAATGGCAAGTCAAAGATGAGAAGTTGATACCGTACCAAGAGATCGCTGCTTCCTTAATCCGTGAGTTTGAAGAAGTGCAGCTGGCTCACATAAAAAGAGAAGGTAACCCTATCGCAGACGGTCTCGCAAGTCTAGGGTCCACAATCTCCTTTCGAGCTAATGAAGCGATCCGTTCTTTTGAAATTGGGAGATTAGAACACCCAACTTTTGAAGCAAAGACACATGTTCATCATATCCAAGAAGGGAATACACCTTGGTACCATGACATCAAAAGGTACATTGAAAGCGGAGAATTCCCAATTGACATGCCCAAGAATGAACAAAAAGCAATCCAACGTATGTCAGCAAGGTACTTTATTCTTGCAGGAGTGTTATACAGACGTGGGTTTGGCACTGAATACTCCCGGTGTCTTGACGAGGATGAGGCAAAGGAAGTTATCAAAGAATCGCATCAAGGAGACTGTGGGGGCCATGTTGGTTACCAAACCCTCACTAAGCAAATAATTCGGGTAGGATATTATTGGCCTACCATGGAAAAAGATTGTCATCAATTTGTCAAAAGGTGTAAAGAATGTCAATTGCATGCTCCAGTAATTCATGCACCAGCCTCTCACTTGCATTCTGTGACATCTCTTTGGCCATTTTCAATGTGGACGTTCGATGTAGTCGGACCCATATCCCCTGCAGCTTCTAATGGTCATAAGTATTTTCTGGCTGCAACAGATTATTTTACTAAATGGGTGGAAGTTGTCACACTTAGAATAGTGGAAGGACGTCATGTAGTGTCATTCATTCACAAAAATCTTCTTTGAAGATTTGGGGTCCCTCATGATATAGTATCTGACAATGGTACTCATTTCAAAAATGAAAAAATGAGACAATTGTGCAGCAAATACCGCATCATGCATCATTTTTCAGCTCCTTATTACCCCCAAGGTAATGGACAAGCAGAGGCCACCAATAAGATCCTGATTCGCATCCTAGAAAGGACTGTAGAAACAAGAAGGGACTGGCATGAAAAGATGCATAATGCTCTATGGGCATACCGCACCACTATGAGAACCCCAACTAATGCTACTCCAGCAGAGTTAGTCTATGGAACAGAAGTGGTTTTGCCATTGCATGTGTTGAAGTCTGCTTTGAAGTTTGCTTCTCTTATAGAGCTTCCTCTAAATCAATATCAACAAAAAAGGCTAATGCAGCTCGATTTGCTAGATGAAAAGAGATTAANACGTGGTAAGTGGGCACCAAATTGGGAAGGCCCATATGTCATTAAAGAAGTATTGCCCCGAAATTCATACCGACTGATCGATGCTGATGGGGTGGAACTTGCCGATCCTGTTAACGCCCTTCATCTCAAGAAATTCTATGCTTGATCTTCTTGTATTCACTCTTTTTCAGTCAATGACAAATATTTATATTTTCACATCTCATCTATAATCCAATCTATTCAATCTAGATTCCTCCTAGTTGTAAAACATGACACTGGGCATTTTTATTTATTATTATTTTCACTCAAGGCTTGAAAGCAACCCACGTAGGCAAGCGGTTAAACCTGCAATGCTAGCCAAAGCAACCCACGCAGGCAAGGGGTTAAACCTGCAATGCTAACCAAAGCAACTCACACAGTTACGAGGTTCGACTTGTGATGCAAGTCAAGACAACCCATTCAGGGGGGTTAAACCTGAATTTGAAATTGGCAAACCCATACAGGTAAGGGGTTAAACATGTAATTTAAGCTCAGACAACTCGTTGAGGTGAAGGGGGAAAACCAAAACATTACTCTTCGCAAATTTAGTTTGAAAAATTAGTGGTGCTTATCTTTGTCACTAAGCTCGGCTAACGCCAGCTTAGCAACAAAGAGGGGCATTTGTAATCACCCCAAATTTTTCTAAAATTTAGGCGCAAGATTCAAATCCAAAATACAACTTTTAGATCCAAATTAGATCCAAAACCCAAGTTCAGATCCAAACAGAGTATTTCAAACCCATTTTCCCATCTTTAAAAAAAAAAAAAAAAACTCCTTTTAGAGGGCAATTTTGGTCTTTTTGGTAGGTAAGACCTATTTGCCCCTCCTTTTCACAAAAGAAACCCCTTTTAGAGGGTGATCTTGGTCTTTTGGTGGGAAAGACCCATTTGCCCTTCCTTTTGACAAAAGCAACTACTTTTAGAGGGTAATTTTGGTCTTTTGGTGGGAAAGACCCATTTGCCCTTCTTTTTGACAAAAGAAACTACTTTTAGAGGGTGATTTTAGTCTTTTTGGGTGGGCAAAGGCCCAACTCATTTTTTTAAAAAAAAATAAATATATATTTTTATAAGTTTAATAGCCAATCATGCCCAATTTCAAGCCATTTCTTTTTCAAAATACTTTAAAATTATGTGAAATTCGGATGGAAAAGGAGGGAAATTCAAAAAAAATCAAATTTAAGGTTTTGGCTTCAAAATCTTCTATAAATACCCCCCCATTTCATCCCTCTTGGGTAAGATTGGTCCTTGGAAGAAACTCTAGTGTATTCACACTTGAAGACTTAGAGTTTCTCTTGAGCTCTCTCTCTCTCCCTTTTCCTCTCTCAATTTCTTTCTCCAAGTTGGAGCAAGCTACAACACTTTTGAAGCTTCATTCAAAAGGGGATCTTCAAGTGAAGGTTTTCATCTTCCTTAGGTCATTTCTCATTAGAGGTATGTAATCATCATCCCTCTTATTTCTCTCTTCTTTCTTTTCATTAATATTCTTATTATTATGTTATTTCTTTTTCTTGAACATAATCTTGTTGTTATTTTCATTTTCTTTTCTCATTTCATCTCTCCATGGCCAAAGAGATAGCACTCAACCTCTTTTTAGAGACAAGAGGCTATGCTCAAGTGCACCGGGAGCATGAGAAGATGAGATGATATTGTATTTTATGATTAAATCATGTTCTTTCAAGTATTCTTGTTATTGTTGTTCTTTCTTTTCTTGCTCTTTCTTCTCTTCAATATGTTCTTGTTGTTATTGTTCTTTCCCTTAATGAATATATTTTTGTTATTATTGTTATTTCATTTCTTCAATATAGTCTTGCTCTTATTATTTTCTTTTCTCCTTATCTTTATCTCCCTATGGCTAAAAGAGGTAGTGCTCAATCTCTTTTTAGAGACAAGAGACTATGCTCAAGTGCATTAGGAGTATGAAAAGATAAGAAGATCTTTTATTTCATGATTGAATCATGTTTTCTCTTTTATTAAATATAACATTGTTTCTCTTTTTACATTTTCTCCTCATATTCATCTCCCCATGGCTAAAGGAGGTAGTGCTCAATCTCTTTTTAGAGACAAGAGGCTATGCTCAAATGCATCGGGAGCATGGAAATATGAGATGATCTTTCATTTTAATCATGTTATTTCTTTTCACGAATACATTTTTGTTGTTCTTTTGCTTCATATTTTTCCTCTCTTCCTCATTTCTCCATGCCAAATGAGATAGCTCTCTTATCTCTATCTAGAGATAAGAGAATATGCTCAAGTGCACCAAGAGAATAAGAAGATGAGACTATATTTCATTTCATGACCAAATCATGTTATTTCGTTCCTTGGATATAGTTTTGTTGTTATAGTTTTTTTTCATTTCTTGAATAGAAACTTATTATGGTCTCCTCATATTTGGTTTTTTTTTTCCATCTTCCACTCTTCTTAGCCACATATGAGATAACACTCTACCTCTTTTTAGAGACAAGAGGCTATGCTCAAGTGCATTGGGAGCATAAGAAGATGAGATAATATTTATTTTCATGGTTGGATCATGTTTCTCCACTTAGTTGAATACCTCTTTATCATGCTACATCTCTTTCTTTATCTTTCTATCATGCTTTCTCTCTTTCTTTATCATGAATACATCTTTATCATGTTCTCTTTTTACTATGTTCTTCCATCTACTATGCTCTCTTTTCACTATGTTTGCTCTATCTACTATGTTCTCTCTCTCTAGTTTGTATTCTCTCTCTCTCCTTCTCTCTCTCTTTATCATGCATAGTTGAGTAGTTCTGTCTCCATCATTTTTCTTCTCTCTCTCTAATGACTTCTTTCTCTTTCTATCATGCTCTTTCTCTCATTAATAAGCTCTCTCTCTCTATCATGCCCTTTCTCTCTCTAATGTGCTCTCCCTTCTTACCATGATCTCTTTCTTTTTCCTTATTTGAATATTGACTATATGTTGTCTATGGTGATGCTTGGTCTTAACTTATGTATGAATGTAGGGTGAGATTGAGAGTGTGGTTTGGGAATTTCTATTTTGTGTTGTATTAATTAATTTTGAGGTTGAGACTTGTCCAACCCGGAAAAAACCCCCCAACGAAATTTGTACATGTTAATATTGCATTTGCATATCATTTTACGTTAGTTTTTTTTAATCATTCCATTAGGAACCATAATGAGTCCCTTATCGTATGGTTTGACTTGCTTCCATACCCAATGGTGGAGAAAACTTATCCATTTGTCATCAATGAAACTATTACATTTTATGTTTATGATCATGCCCTTACAAAATATTTTCAAAATTAACCCTCTAATGTGGCTTTGAGGATTTAACTTAGGCTCTTGCATGAGTCCAAGTTTCCCCTTTGCCCATAATAAATTTGAAGTTGGTTAGTTCTCATTTTCTTGATTTTAATCTCATGAAAATACATATGTATATACATACATATTTTCATGTTTCATTTCTCTACCATATAAATGAATGCATACATAGATGCATTCTATTTTCTATATCTAAAATCTTTAATTCTCTTTTCAAGACAAATGTCTTTATCTATAAACCATATATATATATACATACATATGTATATGTCTCCATTTCTCTTCATTAAAAAGTTCTCTTTCTATTCAAACCAATGAAGTTTTACAAACTTTCTTATATGTATATATGTAATAATATATACCCATGAATGTGTAATTCTTCTATCTCCCTCTTTTCCTCTTTCTTTTGAAAGTCTCATTTTCCTTCTCCATCTAAATGCAAACTTCATTTTCTTTGTAAACTTACATATACGTATATATATATATAGACATATGTATATGAATACATACCTCTTCCTTTTCTTTGATCCTACAAAATCCCTTTTATTTTCTCATTCTCTATATTTTCTTGTCTCTTTGTCATTCTTTTGGACATTTTTCTTCTCTAAAGATTTGGATATGTACCAACTTCATTAAGACCACAAAACAAGTAATGACCCAATATTGGATTCATGCTTGATGGTCTACAACTCCAATTCATTTTCTAAAATTTTTCATTTTTCTCAAACATTTAGATGTATGTTGTGGTAGGAATGTTTTAGATGAATGTTGTGGTAGGAATGCTTTATTTTCTTTCAACCATATAGGATCAATGCATTCATGCGTTTACTTTCACGTAATACCACTTATGTTCACAAGCACCTCTCCAAAAGAACTTAAGCAAGAGGGGATGGATTTCTAATTAGGTGGTAACCGAATTAGAGCAAAATCTCAAACCTACTTAAAGTCTTAAGAGAACACTAAAGTGATTTCAAGATTTCACAAGCTTTTCAAATGATATTTACTAATTCTACTTTTTCCTCAAAATATTTCACATTTTCAAGCAAGAGTCTTTTCAAAAGTTTGAAACATCAAATTTTCAATATTTTCTACACCGCATATAGAATCAAAAGATGTTTAAGTTAAAACGAAATGCATCAATGATAAACATAGCCCTTGGGTTGATTACCCCCGGTAAAGGCGCCGGGAACGGTCGATCCTCGTACCGACGGGCGAATCCCTTTCTTTCCTATTTTAAAACAAAAACCTTATTTTTTTGGAGCACTCCAAAACCAATGAAAATTTTGGGATGCAAACACATACATATATATATATATATATATATATATATATATATATATATATATATATATATATATATGTATGTATGTCTGTATGTATATATGATAGGTGTGTGTTGTCTGTGTATGTCTCTATATAGAAATGTGTGTGTGTGTGTGTGTTTGTACATGTTGTTGAAAGCATCATGAACCATTGCTGCACCAAAAACTATCGTTGATGATCGAGAATTTTAATTTTTAGTCATCTGACAGATGTTTATATATATATATATATATATATATATATATAGACACACACACACTAGGAGAGAGAGAGAGAGAAATGGTAGACATTAGACAGTTAAATGCTAGATAGATAATGTACAAAGGTATAAACTCATAGTAGATAACGCAAATGGCCAGTTACATTTTTCTTCTTCTTTTTTTTTCAACTACCAATGTACAAAGGATCAAGGGCTGAGATTATGCCTTATCCATTTAGCATCTAAATGTCCACCTTTTATCAGATTTTCACTCAATATATATATATATATATATATATATATATATATATACACACACACACACATCATAAATGATTTTAAAACTATTTTTACGTGTGAACCTTCAAACCATTAAGGAGATTATCAGGGTGCTCATATCCCAACATTTCAGTTAGATGGATGCAAAACATTGAAAGTGTTTAGGAACAAAAATATTTCTATAATTAATTTTGTGAGCTTCAATATATTTGATTTTTATGACCTTTTTTACATCCATTTTCACAATAAAATTTAAAAAAATGATGCTAAGATATGTAGGTGTGTGTGAGGTTTGATATTCCAATACACCTGGCCTATATTTTTCCAACTCCATGTTTGAAGTTGGTGTCTGTTTTTTTATAACATTGAATTTGCTCTCTCTCTCTCTTTCTCTCTCCCTCCCTCTCTCTCTCTCTTTCTCTCTCCCTCTCTCTCTCTCTCTCTCTCTTGTAAATACAGTAGAAAAATTGATGTATAATTACCTTCTGAAGAGCAATTGTGTTGGTCACCTGGTTGGCCATTTATGGTGAATGCATTAGATATATTAAAGCTTCCACCTGTTAACAACTTTTCTTGAAGCATGGTCATCACATCACCCGTCCACCATTCACCTGAAGTATTAAGAAGAAAAATCAGCAGGACAATTTTCTTAATCACATAAAACCTATAAATATTTTCATGATGTTCCTCTCAAAGATATATATATATATATGACTCCACATTTAGTATATACTAGGAACATTTAGTCTATGTCCAGAACTTTCTCTCTCTCTTTCTCCTTCTTCCAACGTCTCCCCTTCTTTGATAGGTGCCAGCTCCTCCATGCCATCGCATGTGGACCCACCGGGGTTCCAACAGGCAATGAACCTTTCTGTTCTTGTTATTTTTATAAAAAGTGATATTTCCTACAACCAAAAGTTTGATTTTATAATAGTTGTTCTTTTTTTATTTTTAAAAAACATTATTAAAGTAAAAATAAATAAATTAATGTGTATTTCTCACCAAATTACTCTTGAGATCATATGTATAATGTCAAATTTATAATGGATATATATATATATATAGAGAGAGAGAGAGAGGGAGGGAGAGAGAGAGAGAGAGATAAAGATTCAAATATGTCAAATACTAGATATTGTCAAATGACTAAAAATTCAGAATCCATAGACTGGAAATACCATATACCACTCCTAAAAGCACCATGTGAACCATTGCTGAATCATAAAGAGTTGATAATGCACATGTGGTCACTGTTCTTTAGAGATAGACTTTTAATGTTTAGTTGTTCTTTAGAGATAGACTTGTAATGTTTAGTCACTCAGCAATATTTAGAATTCGGCAGATTTGAATGCAAAGTGAAGTGTCACTTCTCATAGTTGTTTGTAATTACAATACCTGTAACATCTCAGAAGTTTAGTCCTGTATCGAAGATCGTGAGGGATCTTCAAGGACTTATAAAGGGAGGCCATTAATAAGATGATTGTCTTGGTTCCTAACCTTGGAACCGAAACTGCTACAGTGGGTCAAGTTGTTACAGTGGTATTCAGAGTCGGTTCAACACTCGGACCTTGGCTCCCACATGCACGGACGCGTGTGCCTTAAGGGGGGTGGATTGTAACACCCCAGAAGTTTAGTCCTGTATCGAAGATCGTGAGGGATCTTCAAGGGCTTATAAAGGGAGACCATTAATAAGATGATTGTCTTGGTTCATAACCTTTTTAGGTTTGGATCCAAAACTTCTAAGGGGCGGGTTGGGATCCGCCAAACCAGGGACCCGAGTCCGGGAGTGGGTCGGGTTGTTACAATACCTACTCTTCCCTATTGGCTTATATGTGGCACTAGTTACCACAATTTAAACTATAGAAATAGACCATATATAAATTGATTCTATAGGGAGCTAAAAGAGTAGTAGGTTCAATATGGAATGACAGAAGAAGGCCATTATGTCTTGAAAACATGGCTGGTGACGCCCCTCTAGTGTCATCAGAGGGAGACAACGGCGTCCCTTCACCCTTTTTCTTTTAAAAAATTAGTTTTTTGATCAATAAGATCAGATGGTGACAATGTGAAATGAAGGTGTCCTAGGCCCTCAATTTTCCTCAATTTGAAAAGTCTAGAATTCCTTCCAAAAGATGAGAGGGAAAGAGAAACAAAAAGAGAAACAGATGAGCTCCCCAAACAAAATCTTGTCCCAATCTACAAGTATTTTGGACTTTTGAAAAAACAGCTTGCGTTATATACTTACAACTTATGTTCTCTTTGGAATCAATGATCTAGGTTATTCCCATCAAGGACTGACATATATATATATATATATATATATTAATGTGTGTGTGTGTGTAAACTTCTGTCTCTATATAGCTCCTTCTAAACACCATGTGAGCACCGGGATCTCTCTCCTTTTCATAAAGGTATCGAAGGCTATATAGGGTTCTAGTATGCAGGATTAATAGTTCTTTCCCCAAACATGTGTAAGTTTGCACCCATGTGTTTGTGTGTGGGGGTAGATCCTTAAAATATTTTCATTTTTATTAACCTTCCTTTTGTTAAGGAAGAAAACACTCTTGTTGTTTTAAGTTTTCTCCTGCAAGCTCAAAACATCCAAGGATGTTTGTTCAGGTGACACAATGCCGGTTTCTGGCTAATATATTCTAGGAAGCTGCCACATAATGAGGGACTACATATATATATACATGTATATACATGTATATATATATATGTATATATATACATATATATTGGTAGAGCTATGAGACCTACATATGTCAAGCCCGCTTGACGAGAATTGTTGGGTCATTGATTTTAAGTAAATCAGACAATGAAAAATCAGTTAGAAAAATAAAACTCAGTTGCATTTTCAAGAGACTAAAAACCTCAGGAGGAAATGAAGTTCTTTAATTGTGACCCTTTGCTTTATTTGAGGGACATTATTTCAATCACTTGAAAATATATTTTAGTTTTTGTTTTTTTCAACTTAATCTCTAGCATCCAATCTCCTTAAAATCGACTGCTCATATGATTCCTATCAAGTCTGACATACAAGGGCCTGTTTGCTACCAGTTTTTGTATATATACGTAAATACACACACATACACGCATGCATGCACACATATATCATGATAAAAAAACAAACATCATCAAGTGAGCTCACCTATGACGATGACATATTCTTTGTATGGAACAGGGAACGGATATGTGAATCCAGGTTTTGGGTACACAACTACATCTCCATGCACTGTATGGCGAGTCCAGTCACTCTGTGCATGATACCAGATGGTGCCTTCTTCGGTACTTAGGAATAAATCATGGGTGAAATTTGATCCGGAAGGAATGCCACACATGGTGATGTATTGCGGGCCATCTGACCAAGGATTCCTCAGGTTTAACAAGCCATGCCTGCTTCTCACAAAATTCATGTTACATTAATGTACACATTCTAGCTTTCTTATATATACTTTTTTGTGTGCATACGCTCAACGTGCATGTTTTTTGGATCACTAGTCGCTGATCTCAATCCCACATCAACAATAAACCCAACCTATAATATAATAGTTATCAATTTAACAGCAGCAAAAATGAAGTGGCCTTCTATGCGTTGTAGTCTAACTCACAATAAAGAATGATCATGTCTGCAGATGATAGACCATATGTAAAATCATCTGTCAGCGAACAACAACGAAGGTTAGCGTTACATACCAGTGGATGGTGATGGGGTAAGGAGCTTGGTTTATGACATTCACTATCAACCTGTCGCCTTTGTTCGCATATAAAGTTGGTCCCGGAAGCTGACCATTTACGGTCAGGATCTCCTTACTCTCACAGAGTCTCGTGATGTTGGTTGGAGCCACCTGCGCAAAGCCATGCAAGATGTCAAGATATATATATATATATCAATCAGTGCATGGGCCGAGCATGGGATCATAGTTAAATGACACCTATCAACACACACACACTACATTTTACGTGTTGGTGAATATCCTGGCTCTGCCATTAAGGGCTGCCATCCATTATGACCATGCTCGATGCACAGCCTTGGCTGCCAAACCCTAGCTCGTTCTGGCATAAAACATTGATTGTGCCATCCATTAAATGGGTGTTCTCTGTTTCGTAGCCACACTAACAGCTGCTCTTCTTACGGGGGAGTTTCATTTTGTTGATGTAAATAACTGATCTATTCTGCCAATAAAATAAAAGGAAAAGAGCCTAGTCAATTGATATGACTACTACTTAAGTTGGATTTTTTTCTGTAACAAACACTTTGATGTTAGAGACGGTGACAAGAAAGACGGTCCTTCTTTTCCTTTGTTGTGTTCAAAGGAGAGGATGTCATGTGGAATTTCAGCTGTCTATCTTACTCGTCATCTGCTTGTATCAGATGCTTAACTGAAAATCTCTTTGATTTGTGAGCTTTGTTGTTGATATATTGGTCGTAACCTCCTTTTCACCGGAAGCTAGTTGCGTGCTCATTCATGTCCATGCACAGAATACTCAATGGTGTGTAATGACTAAAATGCTCTTGTTAAAGTTAGAAAAGAAAAAACTTTTAAAAGGACATGAAGGAAATTACAAAACTATTAAAAGACTAAAATGTACCCTCATCAAATACCCTCATCTCGTCATATTTATTGTCTGCACGCAACTCAATCTTCTCTCTCTTGGGTTGGTGTATTGGTTGTGAGAATGAAGTTATACCTTCTTCGCCATGAAAATAAACCCAGTAAAGCGACATTTTCCTTTTGTCACCCTGACGTCCTATTTTTACGAATACTGCAGTAGAAAATAGCGAATGCAATATTATTTTTCACACCAATCATTCTTTGCTTCGACTGCACCATCTCTTAACTTGCCTCATTTAATGAGGTTCATCAATTGCAGTCCATCCGTTAATCTTAATTATGCCTTTTGTTAAGGAGACTAAAAACCAACAATGGCGGCCCTGAGCTCGACAACCGTAGAAGCCAAGCTTTGTGTGGGTGATCAATAGTGGGAAAGTTACTTGAAGACACGCCAGAATCTGGAGGAGCAGAGGTTCCTTGTGGAAATCCATAACCAAACGATAGAACAAGACGTTAGTCGCTTCCCACGTCTCACTATATATAAATGAAGGGAGGGCCATGGAGTACTACTCCCTTTTAGATGTTCAACAACTAGCCTCTTAAGCTTGCCAATCAGTAAGAAGCTTAGGTGAGTCTTTTCTTTGCTTGGTTGGCCGGAGGTTGGGGCCTGGGAAGAAGACCTTTAGGTGGGTGCAGTTTCCATTGTTGCAGCGCTTGGTCAACTCTTTTCTCCTTTGTTCTCCGAAAGATGTACGAGCTGATGTTGCAATTCAAATCAAATGTACGGAAATTTCTTCATTCGGTGGCCCATCTTTGAGCCAAGCAATATTTCTAGATCTTTTATATCAAAGCTGGTTGATATTGGTGCACTAATTTTGTTCTGCACCAATATGGTTGCACTACAAAGGACTTTTTTTTTAACTATAAAAACATCCTTCTTCTTTTACTGTTCATATAAGCTGCGCACACGTAACGGTGCCAGCAACCTTTGCTTCTTTCTGATGCCTGATAACATAAAATGGACCCAACTTATTTGGAATCTTATATGCCAAAAATGAAGCCCCATTGGGTTTTCTTCGTTATGCTTTTGAGTGGAAAATCTTTCTTTGGGCTTTTTACAAGGAAAATAATCACTGTCATTAATATTTTATCTGAGTAAACGGAGCTTCTAATACAAAACTGATGCAGGGCCTTGCTGAATTCTTATCAAAATCGGCCAAAATTATTGTTCGGTGACTGGTGGAGCTAAGATGTTTTGGATGACGGGTACTGGAATCACGAGACAAGGTTTGGTGTGGGTACCCTACACAATTTTTGAATCATTATAGTGTAATTTCAAGTCTGTTTAAAGAAACTTTTGATTGGCTGCTGTGGGCACTCAGTCCTATGTTTGGTAATAGAAAAGTGTAACGGTCTAATTCCTAGGATTATGAGGGGAAAGGTGATGCTCAGCCCTGTGCTTGGTAGTAGAAAAGTTTAAGGGTCTGATTCCCAGATTGTGGGAAAAAACATGGATGCTAGGAAGGTGAAAACTATTCCACCTGCAGCTCCCCCAATGGTCCCCCAGCCATGTGGTTTGAGAAGATTCCAAGTGTGTGGTCCTTGTGCAGTATCAACCATTGACGCTACTACCGGGGCACTTTGTTCCCTTATTTAACGGTGTTTTTGTCTTTCTCAAAAAAGTAACTTTGTTGTTTTTCTTTTTTCTTTTTTTACTTTTTCAACTTTCTTCTTTTTCCTTTTGGCTTTCCAATTTCTTCGTGTAAGGGACATTTTGGTCTTTAGCGCCTGCATATTGACTTCAATGCACAAGGGCTGCACATTCGATCCACTCGGCCAAGTTTCATCCATGCTCCCGGCCTTCGGTTCTAAAAAACGCACAAACCTGCTGGAGGATAGGCTCCCCATCTTTTTATTCCAAAAAAAATGCACAAGCAACAAGAAGAATACATGAATATCACAATGAAACTATGGGAAGAAGCCAAATCTTCTCACCAATCAGACCACATGAAGATCTTCACAACATCAGTAGCAGGAAGAGCCAAAGGAAATGAAACCAGCACATGTCTTGATCCATAAATGATCAGCTCACACCATTCCCCTCCCATATGTGCATGCCTTAAGGTGTCTGATCCACCCCAGATGTTTGCAACCAGCATGACCAGCGTACAAGCTTATCACCGATATTCAGCCGAAAAACTGTAACTTAATTACGATCTTGTGGATACCTCAAATTTTCACAAGTTTAATTGATCATTTTATCCCTTACGATGAGATTTCAAATTGGTTTTTCAACACCAGATTTCAAAAGTAAGGGTCATTTATTTAACCAATATACAGCAATTCACTCTGGCATTGTGCACCTAAACCAGGATCATGATCACAACTTTTTTGAAAATGACCATTTTGCCCATGTGACGTATCATTTTTTACCTTAAAATAAGGGATTTTCACAAGAACTCCAAAAATTGTATAACACTTGAATAATTATGATAATTCTGATCTCTACAAAACCTCAAAAATCATTAGAGTTAGCTTATTAGGGTTTCTGCACCTCAAACCAGTTCACTTTAACCAGAGGAGCTCACTGAGACCATTCACCTACTATTTCTAGATCACCAAACTATATCAACCCTGACCGAGCGCAACATATATTCTCCTAAGTTTCCATAGAATATTTCTTGAATTACTTTCAGTTCTGGGATACATATTTGAGTTATAAAGTGATGGTCTAAAATCAAATTGACACTCTCTCAACTGCTTTAGAAGGAAAATTTCTCATAATCCAAGATATGTCAACTTGTTTCTAGCTAGGATTAGATTATTTAATGTCTAATCTGACTATTTCGAACTTTAGCTTCAATTCAACCATCCATACTTGAGTTCATTTTTCATTCTACATATTTACTAAACTCTCGACATGTCATTTCAGTGCAGCTCATTCTTTCCAGCTAAATTGTAATCAATCTGGGAATCATTTTTCCAATTTTTTCACACCATTGTATTCAAATACTCATCAGCAAAGTATTTCGCGCCTCTCTTTGTTTCTTTCATCCATTGATTTCTTACCCAGGTAACATCTATTCCCTATTAATGAGGTGCCCTTTCCCTCCTATGATCCTGAGTAAGAAGCCTGCCAGAAACCCCACCACACACAAACCCACTTTGCATGGGGTCAAGCCTCTCTTGCTCATATCCACTCTCTCCACTTTTTTACTTGGCCTCTATTTCTTAACTTACCCCACAGTTCAGTAGCAGACACCATTCTAGCTGGCTTCCTTTCAAATAAGCTGATCCTCCTCCACCCTCAACAGAGGGGATCACCCGACAGTATTGCAGCAACATATCTCCAATTCCAGAAACAGCACATAATCAAAATTTAGAAAATCACTCGCATACATGGTCAAGCTGATGAACAACATTCTCTACTCTCCTCCCATAATAAGTAAAGGCAGCCTTCCACCCTTTTGATTTAGTTCTTTTATCATGTTGTGCTTGCTTGTTAGCGGTCCTTGAATTGAAAAATTAGATGTAATGGATGAATTGTTGGGATTTGTTCATCTGGATAGTCCTACGTCGATACGGGTCCATATCCGTTTCGGCCCCTTAAGTATAAATACAAGACTCGTGTCTTGTGATGGTGTGAGACACATCAACTTTTTCCGTCTGGATAATCGGTCCTCTTAGCTATACGTGAATTGTCTGTCCCCATCACTGGGCTGCTATGGCTGAGGAGAGAAACTCACTGCTGCTGCGGCTACCGCTACCTCCGTTGGGGAACGACTCTATGGGGACTGTAGCCGTTCTTTCAACAGCTGCTGACATTCAGTCGGCAGTCGCCTCTACAGGTTCTTCTTCCGCCCTTATGAAACGCATGGATCTATGAATGTTTGTTCAATTTCTGTATTTTCGTTTGTGCGCTATCTTGATTCCTAGCAAAGCTCCAACAGTGGGTTATGGGCCCACTCCATGTTTCCGCTGCGCGGTTTTCCTTTGCATTCTGTTTTCACGCAAAGAGAATAGGGCAGAAATTAGCCAACCCACCGATAGTAGGGCTGAAACTAGGGGCGCCGGATTCCGGCCGTCAGGCAGGCATCCATTAGGCAATGGCCAGACCTCTACGTCCTGGCATGACTCGCCGGCAGCCACCCACGCCGTTGGGTGGCCTGCCAGTGGTCTTTTTCGGCGCCGTTCCAGCCGCCCGACAAACTGTGAAAAAGGGAAAACTTGAAACAGAAGGGAAAGGAGGAAACGAGAAGAAGAGGGATAAGCGTTGGGCGAGCACTGCTTTCTGAGTCGTCCAGCTGCCATCCACCGCTCGTCCTCTGCGACGTCTGGCCACCATCCTCAGGCGGCGGCAGAAGAGAAGACTGCTGGACCACCCCTCCCGTTTCCGTTCACAACTCAAATGGAGAGGGACGATGGCGTCCTCACCCACCAGCCACAGGGAGTGGCCTTTGAGTTTTTGGATCGGGTTCTGTGAGACCATAACTGTATCCTGATTTTAAAACAGAACCGATTCGGTCCGTTTTAGAACCGATGCAGTCCGTTTCAGAACTGATTCTGACATTTCAGACCGGTTCATTCAGTTTCAGAACCAATTCGGGTCTTTTCAAACCGATTCAGAGTTGTTTGGGACCAGCTCTTTCCCTTTTCGGACCGGTTCATCTAGTTTTCCACCGGTTCAGTCCATTTAGGACTGATACGGGACCGGTTCTAAGCTAGAGGAAGCTGGTAAATGTGGTTGTATGCCCATTTAAGGTGTTTAATGAATTGGTTCGATCATTTTAGATCGATACAGGACCGATTCATTATGTTTTATGGAGCTTTAATGAACAATTTAGATAACATTAAGTTGATTATGCAGAAATGATTCATGTGTTTCATTTTAAATGTGTTGTTATGACATATTATTGTATCATGTGTTATTGAGGATTATGCTAAATTTAAATTTTGATACATGATCATAAAGTTTGTTCGATAACGCTAATGTAAAGAGCCTATGATAAGTTAAATTATGTCATACCTCACCAAAGTGACTACGCATGATTTAAAGGCACATTAGTGTTTCATGTTGTACGTTTGTCTCATATAATGCATGTCAACTTATTGATGTCTTTTGTCATCTGCAGTGTCTGGTTCTATTTATTTTAATGGCTCAAATTCTATTCCCTTACTTGATGATTCGAATTATGTTGAATGGAAAGAAAATGTTGTGTTTACATTGGGGTATATGGATCTGGATATGGCTTTGAGGTGACCTAAGCCACCTCTTCTTACACCACAAAGTACACATAATGAAACAGTGTACTTTGACAAGTACGAGCATTCTAACCGACTAAGCTTGTTGCTTTTGCAATCAAGGGTCGCTAAGAACATACGTGGTGCTATCTCATCTTGTAGAACGGTGATAGAGTTCTTGGATGCAGTTGAGGCTCAGTTTGTCAACTCTCATAAAGCCAGAGCCAGTAGCCTAATGTCAAAGTTAATATCTATGAAATATCAAGGAGGGGGTAACATTCGCCAGCATATGTTAGAAATGAGGAACATTGCTTCTCAATTGAATGACATGAAGTTGACTATTTCTGAGTCTTTCTTGGTATTCTTTACTTTGACTTCTTTACTAGCTGAATAAACTTCCTTTTAAGATCAGTTACAACACACATAATACTGAATGGACATTCAATGAATTGATGTCTAAGTGTGTTGAAGAGGAGGAAAGAATGAAGGGTGAGAAGTTGCAAAGCGCACATATGGTTTCTCACTCTGGGGCTGGTAAGATTGTCATAAAAAAAAGTTCAATGAAAAAGAGTGCCAAGAAGAAGTCAATAGGACAAACTGCTTCTCAAACTGCATAGACTAACTTAGCTCCTATAAAGTGTTTCTTTTGCAAGAAAAAAGGCATAAGAAGTCAGACTGCATTAAGTACAAGAATTGGTTAGAGAAAAAAGGTAACATGTCATTTGTTTCACTTGAAAGTAATATGTTACATGTTCTTATTAATAGCTGGTGGATTGACTCTGGTGCTACTGTGCATATTGCCAATACTTTACAAGACTTTCTGAGCAAAAGGAAACCAACACTACATGAGAGGAGCATTTTCTCAGGAAGCAAAATGCGCTCACATGTGAAGGCTGCAGGAGAATGCCAGATTAGGCTTGATACTGGCTTTGTTTTGGATCTTCATGATGTTTTCTTTGTTCCATCATATAGTAAAAACTTAATTTCTGCATCAAGACTAGACAAATTTGATTTCTGCTTAAACTTTGAGAACTCAAAGATGTTCATTTATAAAGATCTTGTTGAAATTGGTTCTGCTATTTTGTGTGATGGTTTATACAAGTTGAATGTGAAGATCCAATCTCCTAAATCGTTGGTTTTTAGTCGTTGTATAATTGGCAATAAGTGTAGTACCATAAAAGATGATTCGTACATGCTATGGCACCGCCGATTGGGTCATATCTCTGAAAAGAGAATAAGGAGACTCATAAATGAAGGGATCTTACGATCTCTTGATTTTACAGATAACGGCATATGTGTAGATTGCATAAAGGCAAAGCAAACTAACATATATAAAGAAGGTGTCGAACGATGTACTGAAAGATTAGGAATTGTTCACACAGATGTTTGTGGACCTTTCCCTCCTTGTTACACAGGCGAAAAGTATTTTGTCACATTTATAGATGACTATTCTCGGTATTTGTATCTCTACTTAATCTTTGAAAAATCCGATGTTTGTCAAGTTTTCAAGGACTATAAAAAAAAAGTAGAGAAACAAACCGGTGAGGTTATCAAAATAGTCAGATCAGATAGAGGTGGTGAATATTATGGTAGGTTTACTGAGATAGGACAAAGGGAGGGACCATTAGCGCGATTTCTAAAGGAAGAAGGCATTGTGCCTCAATACACCATGCCAGGCAGTGCCTATCAAAATGGTGTAGCTGAAAGGAGAAATCGTACGCTTAAGGAAATGGTTCGAGCTATGTTGAATTATTCAACTCTCCCTCTAACCTTGTGGGGTGAAGCTCTCAGGACAGTAGTGCATATCCAAAATAGGGTTCATACTAAAGTTGTTCTCACAACTCCTTACGAATGGTGGACAGGTATGAAACCTTCTCTCTCTTATATGCATATATGGGGATGTCCTGCTGAAGCTAAGTTGTACAACCCTTACATAAAAGCCTTTGATTCAAGAACAATCAGTGGTTTCTTTATTGGTTATCCAAAAAGATCGAAAGGCTATAGGTTTTATTGTCCATCTCATACACCACATATTGTGGAAAATAGATAAGGCTAAGTTCCTGGAAGATGGCTCATTTGAGTTAGATGCATTGCAAAACTTCATTTTTGAAGAAATACAGGATACTGAAAGTAGACCTGCTAAAGAGAATGCAAGTGTGTATGATTATGTTGTCTCTCATGATGACATGAATACAAATCATACAGGTAAGGCATCAGATCCAGATGAATTAAATGTAGATCATACTGATAAACATGAACAAGATGTAGACATACAAATTGAAAATGATCAATTACCAGTTTGTAGATCTGCAAGAGCCAAGAGATCTGTCATATCATCATATTATGTGATATACCTACAAGAGCCTAGTGATTTCATATATGTTGATGATGATCCTTTCACATTCAATGAAGTCGTTGAAAGCAAACAATACAGGTTCTGGATTAATGCCATAAAAGAAGAGTTTGACTCTATGACTAAAAACCAAGCATTTAGCCTTGTGTCGTTGCCTAAAGGAGTAAAACCCGTAGGGTGTAAATGAGTCTATAAGACCAAGAGGGACTCTAAAGGCAACATAGAGAGATACAATGCAAGATTGGTTGCTAAAGATTCACACAAATGGAGGACATTGACTATAATGAGACATATTCACCTGTCTCTGCTAAAGAGTCAATGAGGAATGTCCTTGCACTTGTAGCTCATTTTGACTTAGAGCTACATCAGATGGATGTGAAAACGGCTTTCTTGAATGGTTATTTGAATGAAGAGGTATATATGGATCAACCTCAAGGGTTTTCTGAGAGTGGTAAAGATCATTTGGCTTGCAAGCTTAATAAAGCGATTTATGGACTTAAACAAGCCTCATGTCAATGGTACATTAAGTTTTTCGAAGTCATTACGATTTTTTGGTTTACAGAAAACAACATTGATCGATGTGTGTATCTTAAGACATGTGGGAGTAAGTTCATAATTTTGACTTTATATGTGGATGACATTTTACTTGCTTCAAGTGATCTTCAATTGCTAACAGAGACCAAACATTTTCTTGCATCTCATTTTGAGGACATGGGTGAGACTTCATTTGTTTTCGGCATTGAGATTCGTCGAGACAGATCTAAATGTGTTTTAAGTCTCTCTCAATCAGCATACATCAATAAAGTTCTTAAGTGATATATGATGGAGAATTGTTCTCCTATTTTAACACCTATAGCTAAAGGTGATAAATTGAGCCTAAATGATTGTCCAAAGGACGAATTTGAAAAGGCACAAATGATCAACATTCCATATGCATAAGCGGTTGGCAGCTTGCAGTATGCACAGATGCACTAGACCTGACATTTCATTTGCTATTCGCATGCTTGGTAGATTTCAGTCTAATCCAGGCATGGCACATTGGAAGGTCGTAAAGAGAGTCATCGGTACTTGCAAGGGACAAAAGATTACATGTTGACATATCGCAAGGTGGACCATTTAGAAGTTATTGGCTATTTTGACACCGATCTTGGAGGATGTACCGATATTAGAAAGTCTACTACTGGTTTTGTTTTCCTTCTATCAGGAGAATTCATTGCATAATATAAGACTACATCGCAGGCAATTTGGATAAAGAATTTCATTTCACAGCTCAAGATAATGGAATCTATTGATAGACCACTTGAGGTTCACTGTGATAATGAAGCTGCAGCGTCTTTTTTCAACAACAACAAAAGTACATCTTCTTGTAAGCATATGGAAATTAAGTATTTTCTTGTTAAGGAAAGGACAAAGAATCAACTAGTGTGTATTCAACACATTGGAACTACAGATATGGTTGCAGATCCTCTTACTAAAGCGCTAGCATCTGGTATGTTTTTTGAACATGTTAAGAGGATGGGTTTGTGTAGTTCAATGTAAACACACTATTATACAAACATTTATGAATGTGATCACATACAGTTTGTTGATTCTCATTAAGTTTGTTGTCTATTTGTTTTGTATTTTCATTTGTTTATTGAGAAGTTTTGTAAGACAACAAAGGTGGGACCTTGGAATGGATTTTAAGGCTAATTCATTCATTTTGTTTACCCTTGATATCGACTTGGACTAGTGGGAGATTGTTGGGATTTGTCCATCTGGATAGTCCTACGTCGATACGGGTCCATATCTGTTTCAGACCCTTAAGTACAAATACAAGACTCGTGTCTTGTGATGGTGTGAGAACTCTTTATTTTGGTATCTTTGCAGCTTATTTGTCATTTGTCATTGCATTATGTTTTTATTTGAGGCAATACCACATAGAAAAGAGGAAGATGTCTTTGAGGATGCTTTGAGGATGCCAACCATTTAGGTCGATGCTACAAGAAATAAAGTGTTCACTGACATGAAAGGTAAAAGCGCTAGTAAATGGGTGACCTTCACTGAAGAAAGGATATATCACTGAAAAATTCTTTACTTATGCGTCCGTATGACGCGAATAATGACACTATGCACGATATAGTTGCTCCAGTGAAGAATATCATCATCAGTGTCTTCTTTCCGCTCACTTAATTGAAGGTTTGCTGACTCCCTAATCAGTGACCTTGGTGCTTTCAAAAAGAAAAGAATTTTCTAGAGGGGAGCATAATTATGAAATTTTTATAATCATCAGTACAAGGGGAAGACTACAAATGATAGGTGACATCAAAGAATGTTATCCTCTCAAGCATCTATTTTATTTACAACTACAGACACGATTGACCACAATCTTCGCTCTTTTGGGATTATAGATAACAGAAGAATTTTCTTCTTCAGCATTCAAAGACGGATAAGTTTAGATAAGAGTGCGTAACCGCAATCTATCTCCAAAATCAAATAGCATCCATGATTTATCATATCAGAAGCTAAACAAGCAATGGATGAAGAATAATGATAGTTTTACTACTTGCTGCTAGCAATTATTTCATGTCTGAATTGACTCTGAGTAATAAAAGGAGAAGTTTAGAGTGTCTTCTAGATTTTCCAAAGTAAATTTTTTTAAAAATTTAATTTTTTACAAACTCTGGATGCCAACAGACGCAGCTGTGAAATGGGTTATGTGCACACACCCCATACACAAAAAATTACACACGTAAGTGTGCAATGACCAAAATATCTTTTTTGAAAGTAAAAAAAAAAAAAAACATTTGTGAAGGATGAAACGACATTATAAAAAAGTTAAAAAAATCTAAAATAGGCATTTTTTCTACAAAATTTTCCCAAATAACTCAACCCATTCCCTTTTTATCTTTGGTACCCCCTTCTTTTACTGCCCCCGTTAAATGGATCAGACCGTGAGAAGACTAAGTCTGTTTGGTTTTCTTCGGCGCAAGACGAAAGGGCTCGTCTATTGGTTGTATCATTGTGATGCTATATTCATTTTGATTCTTCTCCACATTAGCTTTGGAGCTAGTTCGTTCCAAGGTCTCCAAGAAAGACATCCACCCACATCTGGCATGTAGTTACCATTAATAATTGATGCTGCTCTCCACATTATTAATTTTGACCTAGACATCTGGCATGTAGTTACCATTAATAATTAATGCTGCTCTTCACAATGATGTCGACCTGTGGTGGTATGTTATTTGCCTGCAAATTGACAAAGTCTGACGAATTAGATGTCTCAAGTTAGGTGGGACATCCAAACGGAGCAGTAAACTTTTGGGCTTACATATACGGATGAAGAAGTCAAATGATAAGCGTCGTTTTAACCTAATTAAGCTGTTCATTTAGATGTTTACCCCATAATACTGGTAGAAATCGAAGATTCCACTAAAACTTTACATAAGTTTTAATGATTAAATTACATAGGATTCCTAGGGGGATACAGGTGAAGACTGGTAGGCAGCCAGTAGCCATTTCGAATTCTCGAAACATAAACTGTTTGCATTGTAAAAGAGAGGCTAGGAACATGAAAGTTGAAGTAGGACAAGGGTGACACCTGAGACACCCTCAAGACAATAAGTTTACATGTTGTTGTTATATCATCAAAACTTACATTGTTTTTGTGAAAAATCTCATAATATAAATTGAGTTCCATGTAATTCAGTTTTGTTTATGAACTCCAACTAATTGAACAGGTCTGACTTCAGTTGGCATTGCTAGATCCACCATACTGCAATTGAATCTAGCCCTTTTTCACCTCAAGCATGCATATGCAAAAGGAAATTTTTTGATATATTTTAAGATCATGGCAATAGATTCGTGAGTACAACATGTGTATAATTAGACGTCGTGCATCCGACTTTCATACTAAAAATCTTGAGCACCGACAAACTAATTCATCAATACTCCAAGATGTCTTGTACAGTTCCCTTGGTAACAATTTGAGCATGATGCATCTGCATTAGCACTTGTTAAAGATACTAAAAGTTCGAAGGTCGGCGATTTCTATGCTACGCTCTTGCCCTAATTCCCTAATATGGAAGAAAGAATCTCAGCTACTAAAACTAACACCAATAAGAAAAGACACTTTACGTACGGACTACAGTCAGAGGAATTTAAAAAAAGGTTTTGAAGAGAGTAAAAAGATGTAACAAGGCAGTAAACAATAAATCCCAGTCCTAATTTTAGAAAATCAACAAATGGGTATTAAACTTGTGAGTGAATTTTCAAAAAAGTGACTATTGACAAAAAAAAAACCAATAATTTTGTCTTTGAGCTACATTTTGTCATTGTATGTGGAAAACATCTTAAAGAATTTTTTCGTGAAAATTTAACACTTATTAGAAACTTTCCCTTATTCATAAACTTTTCAAAAGTAGAACGGTGATTGATTGATTGTTTGTCCACACATTAAGCATCCTTTCATATTTCTTTATATGAAAATAAAAGTGAAGCGATGGATGAAATTAGTTGGCCTGATCTCCTCCTAGAATAAGCCATCTCATCAAAGTGGAAAGGCTGATCCCTTGATTTAAGGAGATCTGCTGTTGCCTTTTATTTTGTCAGCATTGTTTTCAATTCATTAATGTGATAAAAAAGATGAAATGAAAGCTTTGACTCTCAGCAGGGTTGCATCGGAGCCTTCTCGCACTGGAGAAAGAAGGATTAATGGCCTAGGCACGTTTCAACTGCTCTATACTCTTTCTTTTTTGAGCTAGAAATGTATGCATACTTCACTTTTCATGTTTTTCACCTTCATCCTTCCACAGAGAAGCCGATTTATATTGCCCAAGTTTCACATGTAAAAGGGAGGGGTGTTTACCAATTAAATAAAATTCAAAAAAAAAAAAAGTTATACGCCCGTTGTTTCATGAAACCACCCAGACAGATCTAAAGCCTATGTTGAACAACTAACAATCAACGGAAAGGACGTGTCCTTTCCGATGAATATGTAAGATTTTTGGAGGGATTTAAAGTAATGGTCTAAATTTTATATTGTATATAAGATGATAATTAAAAAGAGATTTTCTTATGCTATTTTTTTAGGCTTTGTAGATATTGAAGTCAAGTTTACGTCTTAAAAAAGCATTTAAACACGAAAAACTTACTACTAATGTAATGCAGTGGATCTAATTGTAAACTATCCTTTTTTCAAATAATTAACAAATTTTGGTTAAGTTCAACCAAGAGTTGGTGTGAACGGCACTATACTGAAAGATGAACACGTAAGATTCAAATTGGAAAACCTCTAGATGAATATTGGGGAAAACAGTTTACTATATATTAAGAAAGACCTCTTTGATCTTTTTCTCAAAAATCCTGTTTCTCGGTATATATATATATAGCATTTTCCTAGATTCACGACAATAATGAGGAAGTTGCATATATATATATATATATATATATATATATATATATATATATATATATATATATATATATATATATATATATATATATATATATATATATATATATATATATATCTTGATTGCTAGGGCACATTAAGTTAGACAGGTCCAACATGTGACGTCCCCTCTGGAGAATGGCTTGGACGGCCATATATAAATTATTATTCTGCATGTACCTCTGCTCCATTCATGCCTTAGCGAACAAAGTAGCCCAACATAGGAAAGCAAACGACCTTTTTTTAAATAGATATGGCAATCTCTTATATATATATATATATATATATATATATATATATATATATATACACACACACACGTTCCCCTTGGAATGTCAGGTGGAGAAACAGGCAAAGCGAAATCTTGGCTTTAAATTTCCAGCTGTGAGGGAGGATGGACATATATAAATTAAAAGTGGGGTGGTGGGGAGGTCGGTGGGAAGTAACTAAGGAGTGCGTCTCTCTCTCTGATTGTGGGCGTCGTTGCAGTAGAAGAAGCGGAAATGGGCGAGGGAGATCACTTGTACAAGGGCAAGGGCCTGCTTCTCCGCCTCTTCCTCATCTCCTGCTCCCTCTCGCTTCCGGCAGTACTGTCCAAGACCCACTACTATGACTTCGTCGTAAGCTAGCTCTCCCCTTTTCTTTACCTTCATACGCCACACTTGAAAAGAAATTTCTAGACTGTTGATTTAAGAAGATCAAAACGTAGACACTAAGTTGGAAAAAAGGAAATCCAGTTATATATTTAAAAGATTGAAACGCCCTTAAAAAAATAAATAAGTTTTTTCAGTTGAGATCACTGGTCGCTTTCGAGGGTATTTTAGTCTCTTAAAGACATACCTGGTTTTCCGTTTTTTTCTCAACTTAATATCCGTCGTTTGATCTTCTTAAATTCTTCAAATATATATATATATATATATATATATATATATATATATATATATATATATATATATATATATATATATATATATATATGAAGATAAATGAGGTGCTAAACATATTGCAGCTACACGACGTATCAAACGTTCCATTTTTGTTCATTAAACGGGTAGGGTGCCGCTCGACACCCTGCCACCACTGTAGAACGAGGCCGTTGCCGCTGGGGACAGCTCCGCGGAGCATCGCCGGGAGTAGCGGCTTCACTGGACCGTCCTGACCGGCATGTGGGGATGGCGACCGGCTTCCCCAAAAATAAAAAAAAGGAGTGCCAGTTGCCGCCCCGGCTTAACCAATGCCACCATGGACGGTTTTTTTCTATAGTTCACGTTTTTTTCTTGAAAACCTTTGATTTGAGATCCGATAGAAAGGGGCCGGACCTCAGATCTATCTGAGATCCCGTTTAAGCTCATGGACCACTTGACATATTCGGTCGAGCAAACACGCTACAAAAGGTTTTTTGCAGCATAAAGGCAACAACGTGAATTATAAGCGACAAGAAAAGGTCGCCGCCACTTGGAAAAGCTTTGTTGATTTCACCTTTGGATCGACTGCCTTAAACTGCTAATTCATTAATTGTTTTCCCTAGGTCCCGTGGACAGGTGGCACCAAAAGTGTACACAAGGCTGTGTGAAGATAAGGAGATACTAACAATCAATGGCCAATACCCTGGATCAACAACGGTCCCTACGCCATCACTATCCACTGGTGAGCTACTCTTATCAATCAATTTTTACATTAATTTTCCGTACGCACTTGTTTATTTATTTCTCTCACTTTCTTGATACGGCCCTCTTCATTTCACCCGTCTATTTATTTTTCTCTCTCCAACTCTCTTCCTTCCTCCGGCCACCCACACCATTCCCCCATAGCAGCTGAGTTTACTGTCTTTTCCAAATCAATCACTTCTCTGTCAAGCTCTCACGTTTTTCTTGACTGCCACATTTCATTTGAATTGCTTTATAGCAGCAGTTGATCGTTGGAAAAGCCCCTTACTTTTCATTCTTATTTCTAGAGTGTAGGGTTTCTTTGGGAATTAGGCAAATGCGTGACAGTAGTTAACGAAAGCGTCATATAGTTTATATATATATATATATATATATAGGATTCGGATCGGATATCCGATCTGAATTGCTTGTAAAAAATCGGATATGGTTAGCAATTTGATGTCCGATTGAGAAATCGGATCGGATTCGGATTTAAGAATTAACATCCGATCGGATACGGATTCGGATTCGGTTTTAAGTAACCGTTTGGATACGGATTCGGATTCGGTTTTAAGTAAATATCCGATCGGATTTTGAACCATCTTATCCGTTCGGATACGGATTCAGATTCGGTTTTAAGTAAATATCCGATTGGATACTTAACCATCTTAACAAATATATCCAATTTTTGAGTTGATATCCGAATCCGAATTACTGCTTGATATCTGATTCTGAACCGTGAGTTGATATCCGAATCCGAAACGCAAGTGTTCACATCCAAATCATGATATCCGAATCCGAACTTAAGAAAGCTTGAATTGGTTTCCCCAAGTTTTGAAGTTGTGACTTATGAATGGTTAGGCAAAAGGTTTAACCAAGCACACCACCTTAAGATTATGACGAAGAAAAAATATAAACTGTATATGAATGTATAATATAATTAAGAGCTTATGGTTTTTATGAAATTGTATATAATAATAGTCATATAATTACTATGCATAACATTGAACTTAAAATATTTAAAACTATATCGTATAAAACCAATTAATAAATCATTAATATTATATTTAATTAAACGTTTTTGTGTAAACAAGAAAACTATTATAGTTAAGGCATCAACTAAACAGAATATCTTAAATAATGTATGTATTTAATTACAAATAATAATAAAAAACTTCTATAAAGAAATTTCAATAAAATTAGTATTTTTAAAAATATGAAAATTTATCGCAAGTAGATATATTTAATATGAAAAAACTTTTGAACTCATAAAAAAGTTTTAATTTATAAAATTAAAAATTATTGATTGAATCAATCAAGACAATCATTTTTTATAATCATGTAGTATGTCCAAAAGTCTTAGGTATTTGATATATAACACAAAATTTACAAATTTGTAAACAAAAGCCTTTAACTATTAGGAAAACAACAAATTATTTGATTTAATAAACTATCTTACATATCATTGGATGATTGGAACAATTATACAATTTCATATAAAAAATAATTATTGTAATAAAGGTAAGAGGATTAATAAATTATTTGACATATTATTAAAAACTCTTTTTATGGGTGTAACACAAATTATTTCAAATAACTCAATAAAATGAGAAAAAATCATTAAATAATGTCTTTTAATTCGCAATAAGTGATCAATATGAAATAATAGTTTACTCAATTAAAATATGTTATTTTATTAGTTAAAAATAAACCAATTAATGTTCAATATTCACAATTTTTATAACGAAAGTACGAAAGCTTCTTCACCGTGTATTTTAGCAGGAAACCTTAAATAATATATTTATTTAATAAAAAATCATAAAAAAAACTTCATATTTTTTCCACAAGTTTTTCATATGATTTGTATATTTTTCTCATAAGTTATTCATATGACATTTCATACTTTTTCATATTAATTGTGTATATAGTACATTGATTTGATTATTTTTAAATAATAACATATTTTGACGAAGTAAACTATATTTTAATGATAATTATTTATTGAAAATTATTAAATCAAGTGACCTATATTGTTTCTCATTGAAAAAAGACATTATTTAATGGTTTTTTCTAAGTTCATTGAGTTAATTAAAATACTCTTGCTTTATATATGTAAAAAGAGTGTTTTAATGATGTCAAACTTTCATTCTTCCACATCCTCACTAACTTTTTGGGTTAGTCCTCTTAGTTTTACTGCAATAAGTGTTTTTTTTATAAATTTGTATTATTTAATCAAATCGTATAATTTATTAAATCAAACAATTTATTTTTTTCCTACTAGTTAAATGTTTTTGAAAATTTGTAAATTATGTGTTATACAAAATACCTAAGACTTTTGGACATATTATATGATTATACAAAATAATTTACTTGATTAATGAAATAAATAATTGATAATTTGATAAATAAAACTTTTTTATGAGTTCAACATCTGTTTCATATTAAATATATTTATTTGCAATTAATTTTTATATTTTTAAAAATACTCATTTTATTGAAATTTCTTTATATTAGTTTTTTTATTTATTTTTAATTAAATAAATACATTATTTAAGATGTCCTCTTTAGTTGACCCTTAACTATAATAGTTTGCTTGTTTACACAAAAATGTTTAAATACATGAATTATTAATTAAGTATTTGACTATTATTATATGCAACTTTGTGCAAGCCATTGCTTCTTAATTTATGTTATGCCCTCATATACAATTTTTATTTTTCTTATATAATAATTTTAAGTTGGTTCATTTGGTTAGACCTTTTGCCCAACTATTCATAGGTCGCAAGTTCAAAACGTGAAGCCACCAATCTTAGATTCGGATTCAGATATAACTTAAAATTCGGATCAGATTCGAGTATAACTTAAAATTTGGATCGGATTCGGATATACTAAATTTCGGATTCGGATCGGATTTAAGTATAACTAAAAATCGGATTCGGATGTGGATTTTGAAATCGGATTCGAATATAGTATAAATTTCTTCTCATCCGAATTCGAATCTTAATCCGAATCCGATTATATGAATATCCGAAAAGTCGGATATGGTAAAAGGTTTATCTGATCCGAATCCCATCCCTTGACATCCCTCTATATTATATATAAATAAAAGAATAGCAAATGATTTACAAGAGGATGTGATAACTAAAGCGTCATATAATTTATATATATATATATATATATAAAAGAATAGCAAACGATTTACAAGAGGATGTGGGAAATGGATGGTGCAGGCATGGACTGCTGAACCCGAGGAATCCGTGGTCCGATGGGCCAAAATACATCACGATGTGCGCCGTGCAACCAGGGGCCAATTTCACCCACGACCTGCGCTTCTCCACGGAGGAAGGCACCCTTTGGTACCATGCCCACAGTGACTGGACCCGGTGGATGCTCCATGGCGCCGTCGTTGTCTACCCGAAAATCGGAGCTACCTACCCTTTCCCTCCACCGGACAAGGAGTATGTTGCAGTTCTGGGTAAGTCCCTCTGTTTTCATTGCACTTTTCAACTTGCCTGCATTTTCCCTCTCCTTTCATTTCGTACATAATTTGCCTATGTACGTGGAAGATTGCTTCATAGTGCTTGGTAAGTCTTAGATACGTTAAAGAACACCAATTGGCCGCTGCTTCAGTGGCTGGTGGCTATAAGCCCCAGAGACTCAGAGAGAGAGAGAGAGAGCAATTGGTATTGGATTACGGGACGCATTTGGAGTATATGGAATTTGGGTTCTCTCCAAATTCATCTGACTTTGTAGAAAATTGATCAAATTCATGACCCTGTCTTTCTTATATGGATGCACGCATGAAACTTAAACATGATCCTTAACACTAAGTGTTTCTGTTTCATTTTCTTTCTAACAAANACGGACGACCATCAAATTTAAGTCAATGACTTGGGATTAAGTTAAAAATGACACACACAAACTTTTATAGAATGGCAATTTATATTAGAAATGCAAATAGTTGGAGATGTATTTGACAATCACAGTGAGGAAGGATGGATTGTCAATCGATGTCAAGAAGCAACTGACAATACTCATCAAATTAATACGTTTTTTTTTTTTTGTTTTAAAGCCCTGATTTTTTCTACGAGAGACTTATATGCCATCTTTCGCCTCTACCACTTTCGGGTGCACATGATGATTGCTTGCCAATTATTAGATGAAATGCCCGTGAGTATCTATTCTAATTAAAAACTTGGAGAATATTTAAGTGATGAAGTATGTGCAAGGAGGCACATGTGGTAAATTTAGATTTGGCATTTGAATAAGTTTTACATTTGAGATATATATAGAGAGATTTCCATATTGGTGATGTTTTTTATATCCAAGAAGCCCTTTACACAGAAAAGTTTTTCCTTTTTCTGACGGTACGTTTTCTCTTTTATTAGAGAACTTTTTACACCATTATCAAACAGATGATGATACCCATTCCTTTTGAATTATTTCAGGTGAGTGGTGGACAATTAACGTGATGGAGATGTTCCTAGGAAGAGTAAGGGATGGTGGAGAATTCAATAATTCTGATGCATACACCATTAACGGCCAGCCAGGTGATATTTACTCATGCTCAGAAGCAGGTAAGAAGCAGATGGTATAAACAAATTTCTCCATCGAAAGAAACTTTTCGTAAAAGTTTCACATAATATTAATGCGGAAACTTAATTATGACAGTTATGGTATGTAGAATATATCGTATACCATATTTAATTGGCTGACCTTCTTCTTCTTGGCAGAAAATCAAACCCCTTTCTATAGGTCTAGTGAGGTTCTCATATACGCGTTGACCGTGTGGTATGCAAACTCATGTTTATATAGACTGCGTTAGGTAGAAGCTGTGAGATCTCCTTGTTTCTTGTTTTTTTGTTGTTTTTAGCAACGCCTTGATCCAACCAGTAATATGACAAGATTAGTGCTACTCTACGTATATACGTCTCTAGGTTAGTTATGAATTACACGTAGAAAGTTGATAAAGCAAGCAAGCGACATCATACAAACAGTTAAAACAGATTGGAAAACATAAGAATGACAAGCAAATTAAGGAACTAAATAGATATAATTCCAGCTAGTGAAAATTTTAAATAACCAAATATTTTGTGGAAAGGGTTGTCATTTAGCAGCTTGTGGGGCTTTCTGAGATGATAGAACTACTATTCAAAATTGATGGATCTTTTAGTACTGAGCATGAAAATTGTCTACACACCTGTTTTATTCATTTATCTAGGAAATCTACTTATTCTCTCCCTTCTTTCTCGTTGCAGGAACAAACCGTTTTCTAGTTGAGCAAGGCAAGACTTATCTTTTTCGACTTGTGAATGCTGCAATGACCACATCACTCTTTGTTGCAGTGGCAAACCATTCACTTACAGTTGTTGGTAGAGATGGGTCTTATCTGAAGCCCTTTGATAATGAGTTAGTCGTATTAAGCCCTGGACAAACTGTCGATTTTCTTTTACATGCCAACCAAACAAAGGGTCTCTATTACATGGCCGACAACACAACCACAGCAATAGTTGAATATGAAGGCTACAACACTTCCCAGGCCACACCCTCAACTCCAGATCTCCCAGCCTGATGGTGCAGCATATGAATTTGTTTCAAAGGAGAGAAGTTTAGCCTCTGCTGATCACCCTGTTGATGTCCCAACAGAAATTGACACAAGGTTGCTCTATACCATGTCCATGAACCTTGGACTTTGCCCTAACAGCAGTTGCAAGAATCTAGAGGGGACAAGGTATGCTGCTAGTTTGAACAATGTGTCATTTGTTAGTCCATCAGCTGACATCCTAGAGGCCTACTATCAAAGCTTGAACGATATTTACACAACTGATTTTCCAAGCTTTCCACCATATTTATTCAATTTTACATCTGAGACCTACTCAAATGAGCTCGTATATTCTGATGCTGGGACAAAAGTGAAGGTGCTGAACTATAATCAGACAGTTGAGCTAGTGTTTCAAGCAACCAGCCTTCTGAGATCAGATGCCCATCCCATGCATTTACATGGCTATGACTTCTATGTGGTTGGACGAGGTTTTGGAAACTTTGATCCTGAGAAGGATCCACTCAATTACAATTTGGTTGATCCACCTCTGGAGAACACCATTGCAGTTCCATATTTAGGATGGGCTGCTGTGAGGTTTAGAGCAAACAACCCAGGTACTACTATATTATTCTCTCTCTGCTCAATACTGGTAGCAATAAGATGAAATTAATTGTCGTTTAGTAATGTAGTGGACATGGTCCTTCTCATGCACCGCTTCTTGAAAGGCTTATGGCATCAGAATGCTTCTAGTTATTTGTGCTTCCTAACTATTGGCATGGTGATAAGATATGGCATCCTACGTTGGTTGTTTGGTAGATTTGTATATACTAATCACACTGCCTGTGAAAGATCTCCATGTTTCTTCCTTGACTGGCCTGAACAATCCACAAAGTTCAACTTGCTTGCCTGTAAGATTGTCGCTTAAGTATATAAGAAAGAGAACATAGTGCAGTCAATGGGTTAACCCAGGTTGGATTCTGATCTCCCCATTAGATTAGGTGAAGCTTCTCACTTCTCAGACAAGGGTTTTAACGGCTGCTACGAGGAGGGCTTAGAACTGGCTATTCCCCATATTTTAATTGTGAAAGGTTTGTAATTTCTGAAACCATTCATAAAATCCAAGGCCCTAAAAGAGCATGAGCCAAGTACATCTGTTAAGAATGTCTAAACATGAACAAAACCTTATTTTGATATCAAAGAGACATGCTGTTATTAGAACATGGAAACATGAATGAGAAACTGCCTTGCCATCGAACATGCATTTGATACATTAGGCAACTGCGGAATCTAAAACCTAATGTTTATTTGAACCTAAATAGACTGTTAGTTAGGGCATCTTTCACATTTACCTAATTCATATCTTACACTATGACCATTCTAGAGGAAATAATCCTTAATTTATGTCTGTGTGCTCATTTATCTTCGCAGGTTAGCATTTTCTGTGGTTCCTGCTCAATCCATTTTGGATAACTTCTAGCCACGAATGGATCATCTTATAGTTTATTTTCATCACGGTTTTTCCATAATTGACTGCTTATGTTTTCGTGTTTCTATTCTTGTATAGGAGTTTGGCTTCTTCACTGCCACCTAGAACGCCACTATACTTGGGGGATGGTTACAGTTTTTATTGTGAAGGATGGTCCAACAAACGAGACAAGCATGTTGCCTCCACCTTCATATATGCCCAAATGTTTGGATCCAGATGTTATTGAAAAACCTGGGCATTTTGGCACGATGAAACCTTCAGATCGGTCACTGGAAGATACAGGAGCTTTTAACTAAAACGCAGTGAGACGTGGGCAATGATAAATGTGAATGATTCACCAATAAAACGATGTCTAGCTAGTGATGGTAGAAACGGATTTATAGATTATTCTAGTAGTGTGTTGCCACTGCAAACATCTTGTACTATTAACAATGTCATCCATGTCATATTCTATGGAGGAGCATCGTATGGGTTCGAAAAACTCATATGGTACGAGCATGATACATAAAATGCATGTGTGTCATGCACATATCGGCTGTATCCTACGATGCGGCCTCCATGTTGTATGGCGGTATCTTATGATATGACTCTCTTTTTCAAAAAGGGTCTATTGCCCCTTTTATGTTGAGACGCTCTTCTTTTTTAGTTTGTCTCCCCTTTCATTTTCAATGTTTCTAAAAGTTGTGGCAGGGTGACTTCTCACCTTTTTAAAAAGAAATCGTCAATAAATCATTGTCTTAAAGGAGAGATCACTAGCTTAAAGGGATGACGATGAACATGAAAAAGATAATGATTATTATATTGATTGATAATAATCATGCCATCATTTAAATATACACATTATTTAAATTCTTAATTGACAGTGAACAACTATTGATTATCCGTTTTGATGTGACGTAAAATACTTAAAGCCAATGTTATCCTTATTGTTCGATACAAAGCCATTTCGTATGATACATATCATATAGGACAGCAAGACCTGTACGAAACGCTTGCATACACATTTTTCGTGTGTTGTAATTGTACCAGTTGCATTTTACGATACAGTGAAATTAAAAAAAAACCATTTTGATTTTTTTTTTAACTTATATCTTCCCCTCCATTTCTAACACTTTTAATATCTCCAAGAGTGTGACTTTTTTTTACTGGTTTTGAGACAAATTGCCAAATAAATAATCAAGAGGGAAAGATCGCCAGTTTGAAGGGACATTTGCTGTGGAGAGCCCATTCATGAGTTGAAAAAGAGGGCTTTTGTGTTTTTTCTCTTACAAAAAAGTACACAATCTCTCAATTTCCTTCACAAAAATACACAATCTCACAAAACTAGGTCAATGACGAATTGACAGGTGCATTGGATAGACAATAATGCCCTAAGATGGACAACGGGAATGATGCGATAGCCCATACATGAAGTCGTTCATGACCAAAAATACCCCTCTTGAAGCAAAATGGTTTTTCAAAAAGAGCTACTATTAGAGGTGGAAGTTTATTGGTCAGCGAAAGGAGGCTTCTCCATAACGCTTCGAACGTTTGGGTTGTCCATAACCCTTTGAAAACTTGCAGCAGCAGAGGGAGTTCGAAGGGAGTGGTCATCCTTGTTGTTGAAGTGGTTCTTGTTGTCAGTCGAAGCAAGCATCAAGTTGTCTGTTGGATCGATTCGCAACAATAGATAAAGTTAGCAAGAAGTGGTTCTCGTTGTCGTCATCATTGTCGGTCGAAAAACACCGGTCATAACAAGACGTCTGTTCAAAGCAGGTTTTAGTACATGTAATGGTAGAACCACTTCTGTTCCGTAGACTAGCTCCGCTGGAGTAACATTTGTTGGAGTTCTCATAGTGGTGCGGCAATGCCCACAGAGCATTGTACATCTTTTCGTGCCAATTTCTTCCAGTTTTTGCGGTCCGTTCCAAGATGCAAATCAAGATCTTAATGGTGGCCTCTGCTTGCCCATTACCTTGGGGGTAATAAAGAGCTGAAAAATGATGTGTGATACGATATCTACTTCACAACTGCCTCATCTTTTCATTTTTGAATTGAGTCCCCTTATCTAATATTATATCATGAGGGACTCCAAATCTACAAAGGAGATTTTTGTGAATAAGGATACTATGTGACGCCCTTCTACGGTTCTGAGTGTGATGACTTCTACTCATTTGGTAAAATAGTTTATTGCAACAAGAAAATACTTATGACCATTAGAAGCTGCATGAGAGATATGTCCGACTACGTCAAATTTTCACATTGAAAATTGCTAGGGAGATGTTATAGAATGCAAGTAAGAGGCTGGTGCATGGATTATTGGAGCATGCAGTAGACAATCTTTATATCTTTGGACAAATTAGTAACAATTTTTTTGCATAGTAGGCCAGCAATATCCTGCTCGAATTATTTGCTTGGTGAGGGTTTGGTAACGAACATGGCCCCCACAATCTTCTCGATGTGACTCTTCGACGACTTCCTTTGCCTTATCTACATCAAGACACCGAGAGTATTCAGTACTAAACTCATGCCTGTATGACACTCTTGCAAGTATAAAGTGCCTTGTTGACATATGTTGAATTTCTTTTTGTTCATTTTTGGGCATTCCAGTCAGGAATTCTCCATTCTTAATGTACCTTTTGATGTCATGATACCAAGGCGTATTCCCTTTTTGGATATGATGAACATATTTCATTACTTCAAAAGCGGGATGTTCTAATCTTTCTATCTCAAAAGAACGGATTGCTTCATTACGTTCAAAGAGAGATAATAGATCCTAAACGGATTGCCATTTGCAATAGGGTTGCCTTCTATTTTTATGTGAGATAGTTGTATTTATTCAAACTGATGGATCAAGATGATGGTGATCTCTTGATATGACACCAACTTTTTGCCTTTGACTTGCCATTCTTCGTTCACTTGATTGACGATAAGCTGAGAGTTGCCAACGACATGCCTATATCTGCTCCCATCACGTTTGTAGATCCACCAAAGTATATCTTCCATATGGGAACTGTTTCCAATCATAGTACATGTTCGTCTAGAACTCATCGTGCATTCTAATTTCCTCGTACTAGGGGTTTTGCTGACGTAAGATATTGCATGCTCGATGCGACTTGCTACCTTATATTGTGCCAAAAAGCTGAAACGCTGACTCATTTACTATGATGTAAAGCAGCAATGGTCTACCCAACACTAGGGGTTTTAGGTTGGTAGATTTAGAATATATTTTTCTTGATCTTTTCAAATGACTGTTAGTACTCAAAACACATTCAAACTTGATGTCTTTCCTCCACAGTTGGTTGAATGGTTTGCATCTCATGGCTAGATTGGAGATGAATCATTTGATGGATTGGATTTTCCCTTGCAAACTTTGTAGTTCCTTGATATTGGTAAGTGGTGACATATCGATGATCGCTTTGGCGTTGGTAAGATTCATCTTGATCTCCCTCTTACTGATCATGAATCCCAAAAGTGTACCCGATCCAACCCCAAACACACATTTTTGGGGATTCAAAAAAGCATGTATTGTAAGAGACTCTTGAACACCTGGGTGAGGGTTTCAATGTGATTTTCACTTGCTTTAGATTTAATTAATATGTAATTGAAATATGCATCCATGATCTTGTGCATCTAATCATGGAAGATTGCAGCTATGGCTCTTTGATAAGTCACGCCAACATTTGTTAATCCCAACGACACAAAAAGTGTCTCAGGGTGTTGTAAAAGTGGTCTTAAGTTGATCCTGGATTGCTAATTTGATTTGGTTATATCCCGAATGTCATTTCATAAAAGAGAACATGACATGACCTACAGTACTGTCTACCAATAAATCAATGTTTGGAAGTGGGTATCGTCTTTCAACATGACCTTGTTCAGGCCTCGAAAGTCAAAGCATAGTTTGACTTTGTTCTTCTTCTTAGTAACCACCACGATGTTAGCAACCATTCAGGGTAATCAATAGCGTGAATAAATTTTTCCTTTAGAAGGTCTTCTAATCCCTCTTTTAAGGGCTCTTTTGGTTGAGGATCAAGTTTGCACAATTTTTGTTTAATTGGCTTGCAATTGGGGCTTAAGTTAAACAATGTTCAACCAATTGGGGGCCTAACTGAGCATATCCTCATAGGTCCATGCAAAAAGTTCTTGGTGGCTTATAAGAAAGTCCACAGATTTTTTCTTCTCGTCAACAAACTGATTTCAATTTAAAGATTCTTAGGATTCTCACTGGTTTCAATGTTATTTTTTTCAATCGGATCATTAACTAAAGATGATGGATTTTCTTGTTTCTGAATCTGAGTGAATTCCAGTAATTCCGATTCGAGTACTGTCATAGGTTCTACTTCACCGACTACTTGTTTGATAAATGTTTTTTGACAGGACTTCCAAGCAAAAAGAAGAAACTGATAGATGTTGAGTTTTGACATCCTGTAAAGAGGATGATAAAGAAAAATTAAACAAATTTAAAATTAATAACAAAATATTACTTGCATTGCATATCGAAAGTTCTTAGTTTAAAGAGGGGGTGTCCTCCTATGAGACCAGAGAAGTATAAGTTAACATTACAAAATTCATGGGAGGATTTATAAACAAAGGCGAATACTATCAGCCAACAAAATCTTCAAGTTTTCTTATGATATCCTAATGCACTGGTGTTCATATGAAAGGGGATATTGATTGGCTGTAAGATGTCATCTTCATTCTTCCCGAGGCTAGTGAATGGACTCTAGCCACCATTTAGAAGTAACTGAAACCCTATAGGGTTTCTCACAAAATGAGCATACAACGGATGTTTTTGGTAACTCAGATGACTGTTTGAAAGAGTATAGGCACTCCCAGATGATTCACCTATCTCCATGCTCGCATCCACTCTTCCAAAGGTCCTTTCTTTGCTGTTCTTATGATGGGCATGTCCACCGAATCAATTGACTTAGGAACATTGGTTGTACCAACCTCTCGATTGGATCCGTAGCACATACGGTCATGACCGATGGGCTAAAATTCCATTTGATGCATTGATAAAAAGTAGACGAGATTCCTCATACTACGTGGATCCAAGGCCATTCCAGGAGCAAGTTATATGATGGTGGTACATCCACCACATGGAATGTAATGCAATGACTAGTGCGTTCAATGATCACGCCCATGTTGAGGGTATCTTTGTTATTCTTTCTTTGGTTGTTGTGTTCGTAGATCTTGGTATCATGAGGATGATACTTGTCTTCACGAAATCCCAAAGTTTTGGCCATGAGATTAGGACAAATATGTAAATCACTTCTTCCATCGATCAATACATATGGCACAATCATCTTATTAACTTGGACGACAATGTGAAGAACATCTTAATGATAATATCTCCATTTTGACAAATCCTTTTTTGAAAAAGTAATTGATGGGTCCTTAGAGGCCCGAATTCAATCTTTCTCAATTGTGCGTTCTTCCAAGGGGATGAAATCATCCAAGTAGCATGGGTCCTCTTTTGAGGAGTCATTTGACGATTCATCATTGCCGCCTCATAAGAGAAAAGTCTTTGAAATTATGGCATGTTTTTTGGATAAAATTTCTGCCTTGCTGTTCATCATACCAATAAAATCTATAGGTTTCTTACTTGGGTTCATCACCATGGCTTGGTGTAAATTGCTTCCTTCACAAGGTCAAATGTACTCCTGTGTATGATATGGGACTGGAGTGCCTATGGCAATTTAGGTTGTTGTCGCCTTCCCATGATCAGGAAATGGATTCCTTGATACCTCAGGGATGCTATCATCATCAGTCTTGAGATCCATGTTGATAAAGTCTTAGATAATATTTTTGAGGACAAAACAATCCTCACTATTAGAACCAGGGGCACGATGAAACTTATATAGTTTTTCTTTATTATCTCCTATCATTTTCAGAGATTTTGAAATTTTTGGCAAGACGACAGTTTCTTTGACGAGGAGGAGCTCTAGGACCTTCTCACAGGACTGACTGAGAGGAGTGAAGTTCTGGTCATAACTCCAACCTGAGTGTTTGTTCCACCCTTCTTCATTTCTTTTGGACAGCTCTGTGCTTTTCTTGTGGTTGGCTTCTTTGTTATGCTTATAGCTACTGTCATTTTCCTTTTGAATGCAAGCATTTGCTATGAAGTGGTAGGCAATTGTATTCTTCCTCATTTCTTGCCGTCTTCTTTATACTTGGGCACAATGATTCCATCGAAGTCGCCTTCCTCAATTCTTTCTTCTATTGAATCTCCTTGTTCAATCAACTCGACAAAGGTCATGATCGAAGCATTGCGGATGAGACTTTCAAGGGTTGGGAGAGATTTTTTTGGATGAGTGAAAATGTTTGTGTTTCAAAAATAGGCTCCTTTATCTTGTTGCATTGAATTCTTTATTTTTGGATAAATTTTTGAGTCTTTTCTTCTTATTTCTGATGGAGACTGTAGAGGGTAGCCATGGGAACATTTTGCTCAAATCTCTCGTCAAACAAGTTAACCAATCTATCAAATTCCTTTATTTCAATTAGGTTAACATTTTCTTTATATCATTGCACTCCAATGCGTTCAAGACTTCTTGAAAAGTAGCGAAACAATGTTGTGTTGTTCGTCTGGATCTTGTAGCAATCATTGATGAAGGTTAAAAGATGAACATGCGGGCAGATGGTTCCATCATATTTGACAAACTCCTTGGGTAAGCCCTTTACATTTTCATCTTCTTCAACGGCTAGGTAGTAATCCCCACATGAGTATGAGCATTTTTCTTTCTCCCTAAGTTCAAGGTTGCTCATTCTTTTCTCCATTTTGTAAAACGTGCGCTTAATTGGACTTTCATTGTCACTTGATTTGATTAATTCTGGCTTTGTGTTTTTCTTCTTACCCTTGACCTCCTTTACTTTCTCTTTAGAACTCTCACTGTCTGAGCTACTTCTAGTGGAGTACTTCTTTGTCTTTTTGCTTTTCGTAGCAGACTTTCTCTTTATTTTTGGCTTCTCCTCTGAACTTTCGCTGGTCATGAGGCTAGGTGAACTTCTTTCTTCTATGATTTTTTTTTTTTTCCTTTCTTGCTTTTCTTCATTATCTTTTTCTTCTTGAGAGGATGCAATTCAGGCTTTTCCTCCTTACAAGTTTCTGTGTCTAAATGTGGATGGTCTTCATCTCAATTCGTAAGAGAGGATTTCTTGCTTTTCTTGTTTCCTTTTTGTTTGGTCGGCTTTTCAGTTTCTAACTTTGGAGTAACCATCAGGCCTTTTGTTCTTTTTGCCCCCTCATTGAATCACTCCATGAACAACCATAACATGTGATAGCCTTTTGGCTCAATAGCTAGGAAGCCAAGTATTTCTAGCATAGGATCACAAGATGAAGTATACTCTAGTTTCAACCATCTTGTTGGCTTTCAAATATACACCGTCCGAGACAAGAAAATGAAGAGTCATTGGAAGGAAATGATGACAAAATGGAGGTTCATATTGCATTAAGAGTTTTAAAAGTTACATCCAAATAAAACACTAACAAAGATGACAACGTTTGAAGATGAAATAAGGAGTACAAAGTTGACAAAAAAAACTTGTATGGAAGGATGGATGGTGGTCGGTTGGCATCCCACCACTTGGTTGTATTCCTTCTTTAACACTGGACCTGTGAAAAAAGTGTATGATATCTGCTTCTTTCACTCTTGTCGACCAAGTGTAAACAATGCCACCCATTGAGGAAAATTGAGGCTGAATTCGGGGATAGCTCCAATTAGTATATGCATAGAAACCATCTTGTATCTATGAGAGAATTGTTTCATGCATCTATCAGCACAATAATCAACAATGAAATAAGGGCCCAAGAGTGTGGTACAACCATGATAATGGTGAGTGTATCGAGGAAAATTCTGATGATGATCACAATAATACCAAATGATCCGTTCTCCATCTAACTGCTTGATCAAATGGTGGTATTGTTTTAAAACTATCAATACTCAATCTGTGTTTCTGAATAGACTGTCTTAAGGTTTGCGTGCTTGAGGAACCATAACCATAATTGTAAAGCATATGTGCAACCTTCATTAAAGTCAGGTCTCCAATGGTAAAGCAGATGAGTCATAGGTGAAGGAAATCTAAGGCTGTCATTGCCATTGACAAGTGTCAGGTCCCGCTATGTCCCCATATCTGGAAAAGTTGGGCGATACAAACATGTAGGATGTTTGTTCCATTGGTGAAAAGGGTTACTCCCATTGTGTAAAGCATCATACAATGTTTAATTCTTCTTATGGCTTTTCGAGATAAGGCAGAAGGTTCAACATAGGCTCCAAATTCTTCATGCAGATTTTTTAGGTTGATGTATTGACTCTCATAGTTTTCTACTAGATGCCATGCTTTTCGTCTAGTAAAGTGAGCTATAAGGTCATTTGCATTAACCTTAGTCAGGTTCATGAGGAACTTTTTCTCCAATGGATCATTTGGGTCATAAGTCGGGGTAGAGAAGTCTAGTATTTTGGCAAATCATCTAACAACACTGTCATTTCTCCCCATAGAAACCAAAAAGAGGAGGTCCTTGGGTTCCATCGTTCGGTAATTGCATGCACTAAATTCCTTTCCACTGATTGCATTCCTTCGGCTGCCATTGTATCTAGCCCACATTCTTCAAAGTAGGAAGGAAACATTTGAGAGAAGGTGAGCAGCCATGACCGATACCATTCGAGAGTCAAAGGTTTAGACTCAAGAGAGATATAAGTAAAATCTTCAGGTCCTTTTCCAAAGAGGATGTGTTCATAAGAAAATGTGATACCATGTTGGAAAGAATACATCTTAATTAGTTGGAAAGATTGATAACAAAGACGATATGAAGTAGAAGTATAAAAGAGGTTGTAAATCATCACATAAAGTTTTATGCACATCCAACATTCTCTATACTTCCATCATGCGGAATAATTTGGAGAAAAAAAAGGTACATGGAGCTAATTGAGATAATTTCACATCATGATAATCCAATGCAAAGTTATGCTTATATACTTTAGTCAAATGGCTTAGTACTAGTATAAATTCTTCCTTAGGCAAGTAACAGTAAGGTTTATCTATTTCTTATTGGACACTCATCGATATACCACAAGTTACCACTCATGGTACTAATGAGGGAGCTTTCCCACACATGTGTAGTTCAGTTGTAAGGCTTAGACTTGTGCTACTACCTAAGACCAAGCCCAGCAATTTGATGATCGAGACAAATCAGTTTGAGAAGTTTTTAAAATATGAGCAAACATGCAAAATCGGTTGTCTCTAATGCAATGTTTTCTAAGATGATCAAAGTAAAAAGAAGAACAAACATTGTTTTCAATAAAGTCTTACATTGAAGAGGATTGTATTTGATCATGGATCTAGGTGAACATGATTGATCATCCTTAATTAGTCTTATACGCATGAAAGCAAATACAATCACCAAGCAAGTGGGATTGTCCATTAGCCCTGCAAATACCCCTTTGGGGTGTTGGCAGGGCTAATGCCCACCCAACAGAGCCAAAAGCTCACCCAAGGGACGGTTTTGCATGCAAATGGCACGCAGGCCTCACCTCAAGCGTTGTTGCATGCCAGGCACTGCGGTAGCGCGCAATGAGCTGTCACGCTCGTGCAGGCAGTCGCGCATGACTGTGAGCTGCGTGGTCACACATGACGCACGAGCGAAAAAATAATTTTTTTAACAAAATAAAATAAAATAAAATAAAATGCATAAATAAAAAAAAGTTCTTCATATTAAAAACTCTTTTAAAATTTCAAATGTGTAAAAAAATGGTTTTTGTTACAAATGAGTGGCCGACTTCGTTTTAAGTGACTCCACGCTTGTTTTAAATGCGGATTGGGTTCAATTGGTCGCTAATGCATTCTAGTGAGTGATTTAAGCTCAGAAACACATCTTGGCACGAGAAATATACATAAAACAAAGGGAAGGTCCTTGTATGCATGCGCAACGCTCATAACATCAAATTTTGCCGTTTTGATCTCGGCTTTGGATTTTGAGTTTGAAATTCTCAATTTAGATCTAAACTTGGATTTTGGATCTAAGGATCTGAGAGTTGGATTTTGGATTTGAATCTCGAGTCTAAGTTGGGTTTTGAATTTGAATTTTGTGTTTGGCTTCGGACAAGGTTTAGAAATTCATTTTGGATTGAATAGTTGTGAATTTGTTTTGGGTCTAGAATTGGGCTTAGGATCCAAAGTTTAAATCAAAATACAGTTTTTTTTTGGAAAAAGTTGGGGTGGTAACAGCTACGCATAGGGTGTAGTTGTGCTTGTGCATTTGTATAGCCAGATAGGGTGTAGTTGTGCTTGTGCATTTGTATAGCCAGCTAGAGGCAATTTAAGAGCGGAGCTGCATTCGTGGGAGGATGCTGGTTGTTGCGATAGGTATAGATAGTGTCTTCAACATGTAGCCTTATTGAAAAAAAATTATCTTTCATCTTGTAATATTTTTATTTTGTCTCTAGTTCTAGATGTGGGAGCAGACACCTTCTATGTGGAGCGTCCATTTCTAGATGAATGACCATTACATGCATTGTGGAGTGGTATCGGTTCCAAAGATTACAATAGTGCAAAATCATCTAGGTCGATCATATCGAATCTTTAGATGGGTCAGGTATGTATAGCAAATAGTGTTTTTGCTCAATAAAGTTGCTAGAATACTTGTGAACTGATGTTCATTCCATGTTTATGTGTAGATGCTGTTTAGACCATACAACGCTGCAAATGAGAAGCAAAAGACACTAGGACCAGGAAGAGGTTGTAGCTTAACATCTAAACCTACCCGTAAAAGAGAGATTGGTGGCAGCAATAAACTCGCTAATTGATCATGTTGCTGTCTTGACTCAAAAAATTGATGATTTGAATAATAATCTATAAAAAACAAAATGACATGAACATGATGATCAAGAATAATTGTATTTTATTAATGACGACAAACAATAGTCTTTTGTTTATAACAATCAATTATATGTTCATTTTATTAATGACAGTCATATGGTATAAATGATGTGAGATATTGAGTGTCTTAATTGTGAAGTTTCATTTTGTTTATCCTACTATATGCACACATTGTTATCTCGCTATCTCAATTCTGTTCATCTTATATCTGTTGTGCTACTGCATTAACATTGTGTGATCATATTAATTGTGTTGTTTTTGTTGTGTATGTCACTGCTTTATCTTTGACGTATTGTTATCTCCTATCCCCATATCCATTGCGTATATTGTTGTTTTATCTTTGACATGTTGTTATTTGCTCATCTCATGTTCATTGCGTATATCACTGCTTTATCTTTGACGCGTTGTTATCTTACTATCTCATATCCGTTGCATATATTGCTACTTTATCTTTGACACATTATTATCTTCTTATCTCATTTCCATTGCATATATCGTTGCTTCATGCACTGTTATCTCACTATCTCATATCCATTGCATATATCACTGCTTTATCTTTAACACGTTGTTAATTACATATTTTATTTTCATTGTGTATATCATTGCTTTGTCTTTGACATGTTGTTATGTCCCTATCTCGTATCCATTGCGTATATCGCTACTTTATCTTTGACATGTTGTTATCTTCCTATCTCATTTTCATTCCATATATCATTGTTTTATCTTATCTCACTATTTTATATCTATTGTGTATATTGTTGCTTTGCCTTTGACACGTTGTTACCTCCACATCTCATTCTTTTGTGTATATCACTGATTTATCTTTGACACATTGTTATCTCTCTATCTCATATTTGTTGCTTATATCATTGCTTTATTTTTAACACGTTGTTATCTCCCTATCTCATTTTGCTTCTTTTGTCTTATTTTGTTGGATTATATCCATTGTGTTAACTTAGACTCGTTAGATAGGTGATAAACAAATGCAAGCATTGCCTTACACATTATCTCATATTTCTTTTGCTTCTTATTCTTTGCTATGTAGATCTAACATTGCTTTATCTTAAATGTGTTATTTAAATACATGTCATTGTACATTGTTCATGTCAATAGTTTCTATTTTCTTCTTCTTTATGCGTTTTCTATTTGCGGCCCTTGAAGTAACGTACTCCACCAAGTCCTTACATATATGTTTTTTCTGAGATGTGGTTTACTATCCTATGAAGAAAACAACCTTTTTGTAAAAAGAAAACATCATCCATAACGAAATATGAGATATTTATCCAATACATATATAATTAAAAGCAGGTTTGTGGCCATTATAAATTGCTTTTGTGTATTTCATGACTAAAACACCACACTCGTATCCATTGTTTTGGAGGAGAGCTTATAGAAAAAGCGCCAATGAATCATGTTGATCTGACACTAACTCTGTAAGAATTCTTTCACGAACCACAAATCGAGTTGTACTGGTCCATGAATTTTTAATGAATTGTATTATAAGCAAGCTTTCTTTTGCATGCTGAGAAAGTATAGTAGTCAATGATGGCACTCTTTCGACAAGGTAGGAAGCAGAACCTACAGAATACCATGTTGGCGCATGAGTGAAAATGAAGTGTGATAAATTGAGGCGAGAGTGTTTGATGCATCTGTTGAGTATAGACGACTTCAAACGAGCTCAATAAATGGGGTCGGGAAGCATCTTTCTAGTATGTACAAAACCATAAACGAAGGGCTTTAGATGGACTGCACTCTGTACAACATGATACAAGAATATAAAGAATATTCTAATAACAAGCAAACAATAAATATATTACAAAAACTAAACTACCATGATGACAGGACTGAGAATACAATGATTTTCATTTGCTACTCTTCGTTGCATTAACCCTATTGCATCGTGTCAAACCTATGAGGAGAAGACAAACTATATAAATGATCAACCTGCCATATTCCCTAATGGTTAATGAGAGTTCATAGATAATCCGTTGTATCTCATCACTTAAAACTTTTTTTTCTCCTTCTTCAATGCTCTCACATTATCGAACGGTATGTTACCCTGATGATGGTCATGTATTTATGAATATAATCCAAATTTTCCCCGCCATGCCACATTTAATGCACCCACATGAGACAGTACAATTATCTTACACGGGTGCTCTTGCTAGAGAAACATGTGATAGTACATATCACAGTGGTACCTTTCATTTTTCTGCCATTGATAAACATGTGATAGTGCAGACGCTTGTTCCTTGGATATTGTTGATCTTGTGTTATCAACTGTTTAATTTAATATTGCTGCAACTTCTTCTTGTGTCAGTTGCAGGAACACTATTTTCAAATGGGCATTGATCACCATTATTAGAGACAAAAAATGAAATGATTATCAAAGTTTAAATTCAGTACAAGAAACCAACTTCAAGAATCACATATGTTTTGACATGTTAAAGCTGAAATATTGCAAAGAAGAAAAGAAAGCTGGAAAATACCTCATTGCATTCTTGACCTTGTTTCATATACCGGAATCCACGGGTACCCAATATTCTCTTTCTTCCCATGATGGAATACAGCTTGGTTCTCCTTCCAAGTTGTTGTTCTTCAAAGAGGGTAATGAACTGAAGAAGGGATATACATCCACCTGTTGTCTGCTTAGATCAAATCTTGTTTTTTGTTCTTCAAAAGGCTGATGGCAGTTTCTCGGTAAAGGCTCACAAAGAGGATAGTCACATATATCATTTTTAGGTTTTCAATGGCAAGGTTTTTCTGAGGTATAATATGATGAACTTGTTCTTTTTTGAAAAAAAAGGGAAGAACAAATTTTAAAAAATTAACAAAAATTAGAAAAATGAGGAACTTAGGAGATGATTGCAGCAGCTTGGGTAGTATACATGCATTTAGGGATTTTCAAATTTCTGAAATGAACATTATCTTCAGCAGAAAATGAAAGAATGATGGGGCCGAACAAGCGAAACACATCACTATGTTGGAAAAAAAAACGTGCAAAAGACTTATTTGTGTTGAAAAAGGAAGTACATAATACTTATCTTATATCAACGTTCTAGGCTTGCAGCAATGCCTACAACAAGATCTTCTGGTATTTGGTGGGTTTGGTGAGGATGGTTGAGGATTTTAGCAAGAACTTCAGCACCATTGACAATTTTTCCTCAAATCAAAACCCTAGGATGAGTCATCTTCCTATTGAAACGTTTTCTTTTTCTCTAAAAACTCTAAACTTGTCCCCTCTAAAGTCCAAAGAAGTCTAGGTTTAAATTGTTTTGATATTGACATTCAAACTTCATAATATTACAGGCATGCCACCGGTGAGAACATTATTCAAATCATATAAAAAGGATACAAAAAAACATGAAAAAACATGTTTTTGATGTTTTATTCATTTTTCCATTTTTTAATAAAAAACATGATATTCACCCCACCAAACTGTTTTTTTTTGTGTGTTTTTGTCGCGTTTTATTTGAAAAAATTTGATAGATGTGACTATGACACATAGTTTCTGCTCAACATGGGTAAAAAAGAAAGCTACACTGAGAGGCCATAGACCCTACCCAAAAGCTCGACAGTGGAATAGTGCCGCAACAAATAGAGAAGTGAGATGAGGAAAACAAAGAGCTAATTTCACAGAGAAAGCTCGTTACTTCCTTTTCATTACAGAAGCTTATTTATAGACTTTACGAAAAAATCAAGATTCGGGTAACAAATCATAGCCAATTTGATATAAACAATGAGCTGCTGATTCTCCAAATCCTCTAGATGCTTCCAGAGTCAGACATGCAAAAGAAATATCTGCAATTAAACTTGCAAGCCAAAATTTAACTTCTTAAAGATCACCGCTATATAGGTTAAATAACTTCTTCTATGAATTGATTTGTTTCTTAATATATTACCCCATCAAATGGGTACATGCTGATTTGTAATCCGCAGTTTGCACTTCATGAATAAGACTTGATCATTGGATACTACTTTTGTAAACAAACCTGCTATTTGGTCTGGGGTGGAGTGTATTTCTCTAAAATTGTCCCTTTCTTGATCATTTCTTGCACCAAATGACAATCCAATTCTACATGTTTGGTGTGTCCATGCTGGAGTGGATTATTGGATATTTGAATGGCGGGTTTATTGTCACAAAACAGTGTTACAGGTGATAAATGACTGACCTGACAACGAGTTAGTAAATACTATAGCCAACTTGTTTCATAGCATGTACCTATCCAGGGGCGGAGCCAGGATTTTCTGCAAGGGTGGGCCAAATGGGAACTGAGTTTTGTGGGTTGGATTTGGGTAGGGCCAAACTGAACTTATACTCAAAAAATACATTGAGACAAAAAAAAAATCAATTTTTACACTAGATTTTTTTTTTAAATTTCGTTGGTGGGGCCATGGCCTAGGCGGGCCCCCCCTCCCTCCGCCCCTGTATCTATCCTTCAAGGCATGGTATTCTGCCTTTTGTATATGGTCGATAAATTGTTGGCTATTTCTTGGTCTTCCATGAAATCAAACTATCTCCTAAGGATGCACAACATCCAGTGTTCGATCTCCTTCTTTCCATGAAGGCATCCCAATCTGTGCCACAAAATGCAGCAAGTTAAAAATTCCTATATAATGGGAACAAGATTCCTAGACCAGGTTCATTCTTCAAGTAACACAATAAGCTCACAGCTACATTGTATATGTTGTTTGCCACTGCATTTGTCAACTTAAGGTGTGAACTCCAAATATAATATCTGGCTTAGTTGTTAAGTAAATGACTTGTTAAATGACTTGTATCACCAGACGATGGTAAATTAATGGGTTCTTCAATTGTCATCCATCATTTGCTGCAAGTGTCAATCTATGGTCCGTGAGAACTTCGAAAGGTTTGCCATCCCACAGTGGCAGTTCCATGAAGATTTGTTCAAACAAGTCACCATTTAGGAACAGAATCTATATGGCCATCTGGTGGTGAGGGTGCCTGATAGGCGACCTTCGTTCAGTTGATGGAGAACTGGGCTCTAACGTGAGCTGATCCATGATAGTCATCTCTTAAATGAATTGATAGTTCTGGTTTTGCATGTAGATTTTTTGATATAGGGTTCTTGAACAGTGTAGCAGTTTGTTCATTGGTTTGTGGCTTCTGAGTAATAGGATTTTGATCAGCTTCCTGTGAACTGATTTTAGTAGGTAATTGGTGAGAAATATGGTCTGTATGTGTGACAATTTAGGCTAATTGTCGGTGATATTGGGGTGTCTTGAACATCCCTCAGTATAATCAAATCTTTCATCAATTTCACCATCCTCAATGTGAATTGGCACAATAGAAGAGGAAACTTAGTTTTGACTTGCTTGAAGGGGTACTCAGTTTTACAAAAGACAACATCCCTGCTGGCAATATATTTTTTGGGATCAAGGTTGTAGACTTTATAGCCTTTTTGGTTTTGTAGGAACCCAAGGAATAGACAGCAGTGTGAACAACAATGGGATTTATTCTTTGGATTCAAGCTTGTGACAAAACACAAGCAATTTAAGACTCTCAAATGGGAATAGGTGGGCTCTCTTTGGAACAACCTTTCATAGGGAGTTTGGTTTTGTGTAACTCTGGATAATGTCCTACTCATTAAGTTGCTGACTACATTGCACTTATCCTAGAAACACAATGGCAGACCAACCAAAAATCTGAGAGTGTGCAACATTCAGTATATGTCGATGCTTTCTCGCTACCACGCCATTCTACTATGTCCCTAAAAACTATTTCAAAAATTGTATTCTATTGCTTAAAATCGCAGGCAAGCAATTGGCCATCACAAATGCTCCTTTTCTGACTCAGACTTGACATCGGGTCCACTCTAAGAAACCTAATACTAACCCACAATGGAACTAGGTTGAAACGGTAATCTTAGAAAGGTTTATCGAAGTCAACCCCTTGGACCTAATGTAGGTTTAAACATGTGAACCTAGATTGGATCCTGATCTCGTGAGTTAGATTTCGGCCCTTCAAATTTGGATTTAAACTTGATGAAATCTTTGATCCATATTATAAATTGAAGTTCCATCTAGATCTCATGTTGGGAACTTGAATAATGATTTTGGATCTTACATAGAATTGGATTTCGATTTAGATTTTGGACAAATTACATATAGAACTTTGGGTCTCAGATCTTGGAATTTGGATTATGATTTCAGATCTCGTAGAATTAGACCCTACTTTTGAATTTTGGAACAAGAACTCAGATCTTACAAGTTTGGATTCCATAATTGAACTTTGCTCCTGACCATGGTCGACAATAGATCCAAAAACCTCAATGTTGAAGATCATATTTAGATCTTTGAATTGGATCATAAATTAAATGTGGATATTCTTGAATCAGATCTTTAACTCAAATTCGGATCTCAATAATTTGGATTCTAGATCATAGGTTCTTTAGGTTCACCTCCTAAAACCTTCGATATTGGATATCAACTGTGTCTGGACCAAATTTTCATACATAATATTATATCTATGAACCATTGCATAGATAGATGATGAACATGAACTGCGTCCATGGGCTCCAAATGTACCATCTCTCAGTTCATGCACTCCAATTTCTAATGATCTGCTTAGACTTTCAAAATTTCATATTTTTCAAATTCAGACCACATTAGAATCAAGATGACAATCTTACCTCATAATCTGGAATACTTAATCTAGTCATTGATCAGATTGCCTTTGTAAAGTTGCAAAGAATAGTAAGATCTTGTACGAACAGGTCGAGTCCTATCTCTCATGATTTCTTGCAAGAGATATGTACTTTGTTTTTTTTATTTTTTTTTCATATGAATGAAACATATGCAAGAAAATGAAATTTTGCATGTAAACAAGCTCGCATAGAGGTAAGGAAAGTGTATTACCTTGAATTTAACATTTTTCTAAGTAAAAATGTTATGTTTTGCATAACAAACATAAATTTTTTTAGTTGTAAGAAAACTTTGGAACGTATGAAACTTAAAAATGATGGAACTTCATGAACATTTCAATTTGTTAGGAAAAATAATAAATGACACAAAAGCTAGCATTATAAGATACATAATACAACACTATATGCATTTAGAGGATATGCCTTCATAAGTTATCTTTTACTAGTCACATTCCTTTGTTCACAGTTGAGAGTCAGGATTTGCAAAAGCATGTACATCTTATTAATATTGATGTTAAAATATGTTATGGTTTTTATTACAGTTTAATTTGTAGGTACACACATGTTAACTAACGACATGCGAGCTTTAATATGGAAACAAAGTAAAAAAACATGTCGATAATTGAGTACAAAATGTTTCACATGTGTGTAGTTGTAGTGACGGTGAATTATATTTTACGTTGTTTAATCTATTGCAATTTTTTGTTTAATTTCTATAATAGTTACGATTAAATGTTATATCTGATAAATTCATATGCAAGTAAGAGTAAAAAAGAATAATCTAGAGAAGAAAAGCAAGTGAAGTCATCCTAAGCTTCAATTCTTTGGCTTTTTTACATAAAAATGTGAAGTTGTACTTGTTAAGTAATGAAAAGTCGTAATCTTGAATTGTAGGCACAATTATAGCAAAAAATGGGATCAGAATCTTGATTGATCATTTCATGAAATATCTTGGGTCAACATAGTTTCTCAAGTCTTCAAAAACGGCAAGTATGTCATTGAGTTCTTGGTTTAGGTGCCATTCTTTTTGTTGCCTTTGATGAGCCAAATCTACCCTTTGTTGATTATGCACATTGTTGCCAAGTCCGCACGTCTTCATTGAATGTGTACAATTCATAGCTGAGTCAACCAAAAAGTTTAAATCACTGAAGTGATGAATGCTTAGGAGCAACGAATAATACAAATGAAAGAATAATGAGTGTTCTCACCAAAATTGTCTTGAAGAAGTACTTTTCCAATGGATTTGACATCACAAAATATTGAGTTACACGTCCCAAACAAAATTAATTTCCTTAACAATTATGCATGGATGAGTGAGGGTCAATTCCTCCATAAGTAGAGCCAGAGGTCAAGACAGGGGCCATCCCTGTTATCACACCCAAGTAGTTAAAAAAGATTGTGTTTTATTTTCACCCAAATAAAATCTTCATTTGTTCGGCCTTAAATTTTGGACACTAAGCCCAATCCTAGACCTAAAACAAATTTATGACTATTCAATCCAAAACGAATCCTTAAACCTATGTCAAAACCCAAACACAAAATTCAAATTCAAAACTCAACTTCAAACATGAGATTCAAATCCAAAATGCGACTCTCTGATCTGAGTTAGATCCAAAACCAAAGTCTAGATTCAAATTAAGCATTTCAAAATGACAAAAATTGGTGCTATTGAACACCGCCATCGCATGCACAAACCTTCCTTTTGTTGTATGTCCCGTCCTCACACTAAAATTATGTTTTTGAGCTAAAACCACTCAGTAGAAGACGTTAGCGACCAATTGAACTAAATCTGAATTTAAAATGAGCTCAAAGTCACTCAAAACGGAGTCAGCCTCCAATTTATAACAAAAACCATTTTTTTAACATTTTAAATAAAAAAAGTTTTGCTTCTTATATAAACAACCTTTTCTTATTCTTCTTATCAGATTTTCTATGATTTCTTTTATTTTGTTAAAAAAGAAACATACTCAACTCGAGTTGCATGCGCTCGAGAAATCACTTCCACTCGAGCGTCGCGTGCACGAGCATCACATGCTCAAGCATCGGGCACTCGAGCGTTACGCGACACTCTCCAACAATACGCACCGCACCATGCGACGTGCATGATAGAGTTGCGCCGAGCCAGGGCCTATGCAACATGCAGGCCGTTTTTCATGCAAAAAACCACTCCTTGGGTGCCCTGCCCACACCCCAAAGGGGTGTTTGCTGCGCTAAGGGCCAATCCCACTTGGCCAAAGGCTATTTTAAAAAAATTGAAAATAATTCAAAAATGCTTGAAATTCGCATGGGAATCTTGTTAAATTAAAAAAAAAAAATCAAATTTTGAATTTTGGCTGCAAAACTCTTTGTAAATATGCCCACAATCTTTCCTCTTGGACATGAGCTAACCCTTGGAGAATTTCTAATATTTCTTCACTTGAAGATTTGATTCTTCTTCTCAATTTCTCTCCTTTTCTTCTTCTTCCTCTTCAAGTTCCAACTTTTCAAGAGAGCATGAGAAGATATTAGAGGTATGTAATCCTTATTTCTTTTTCATTTTTCATTTTCCCTTTTTACCTCTCCATGGCCATGCAAGAAAGCTCTAAAGAACTCCTATCCAGAGTCAAGAGCTACTTTTGGGTGCACCGGGGGTATGAACAAGCTGAAATAAATCTCGTTTCTTCATTTATTTGAAAAAAAAAATGCTTGTTATATGCTTGAGATGATGTTCACGTGTGATATACTAATTTTCTTGATTAATTAGCGAACACATGGCAAGAATGATTGTTTGACTTGGGATTTCTTCATATTATGTTGATTTTTGTGGTTGAGACTTGTCCACCGGAAAAGCCCTCCACGAATTTGTACATGTTAAAGTGCATCTTAATATCATTCTCACACTTAATTTCTTTATAATCACTCGATTAGGAACCTCAATGAGTGTTTTATCATGTTGCTCTCCATTCCATGTATGTTTGGTTTTCTTTCATACCCAATGGTGGAAGAAATCGATCTTCTTGTAATAATTGTAATTTTATGTTCACATACACAAATATTTCTCAAAAGATTTTCAAAAGCAAATACCATCCCTAATGTGGCCTTGGAGACTTAATATACGCTCTTGCACGAGTCCAAGTTCCTCTCCGGTCTACATAAAGATTCAAATTGGATATTTTCAAGTAATTTTTTGATTTTAACTCTCATGAAGACATATAGATATATACATGTTATATGCGTATACGTGCACATGACTATCTCTCTTTGTCTTTCTCTCTTTATGATTTAACATATTCTTTTACAAACTCTTGTATGCATATATATAAATATATATATGTCTATTCCATTATAAAATCACTCTCTATCTTTCTAAAATCTTCTTTTCCCTCTCTATTTGATATAAACTTCCTCTTTGCAAGATTTCATATATTTAGCCGTACGTATGTATATATATATATATATATATATATATATGTACATGCATACATATATCTCTCTCTTTTAAATCCTTTGTTTTGTGATTTTCAAAATCTCTTTTTCTCTCTCTTTCTCCATATTCCTTTTGTATTCAAGTCTTTCTTCTTTTCCATTCTTTTGAATATTTTTCTCTCAAGATATTTTTATTTGCTGACTTCATCAAGACTAAAATTCAAGTAATGACCGAATATTGGAATCATGTTCGTCTACAACATCATTCCTTTAGATGAATGTTGTGGTAGGAATAAATGATTTGCTTCCAACCATGTAGGATCAATACATCCACATTTATTTAACATCTCAAAGGATCACAAACACCCTTCTAAAAGAACTTAAGCAAGATGAGATCAAGCTCTAGCTAGGTAGCAACAGAATTAGAGTAAAGTTCAAACCTATTTAAAGTCTCTTTCTCTCTCATTTCAAAATAAAACCTCATTTTTCTGGAGCATTCTAAAAACCAAATAAATTTTTGGGGATGCGAACAGATGGCGACCATGATGGGACATGTTATTGTTTACTTATGATTATCATTGATGTATTTTCACAAATTTGAATATCTCATATATTGCCGATGATAAAATGTGTCCCCTTGTTTTGGCCTTGACCCCATCGGCATTTCATTATGTTGTCTGATGATGATGTTTACTCTCTTGCATATATGACTAATTGAGGAGGATCGGTCATGTTCACCTAGATCAAGGATCAAATATAACCCTCTTTAATTTAAGGCTTGGTTGGAAACAATGCTTGCTCTTTTATTTATCTGAATCACGATCTTAGGAAACATTGCATTAGAGATAACTGATTTTGCGTGTATGCTAATATTTCAAAAAAAAATCATTACATATTTGTCCCGGTTATCATGTTTTTTGGGCTTGGCCTTAGGTGGTAGCAGAAGACTAAGTCTTACAACTGGACCAGACCTTGGGCGGGAAAGTCCCTTCGTTAGTACTATGAGTGGTAACTTTTGGTATATCGACAAGTGTCCAAGAAAAGGTGGATAAAATTTATCCTTAATTGCAAAATGGAAGAGTTTATGCTTTTACTATGCCTTTTGACTAAGGTATATTGGCATATCTTATATGTAATAATTATAATTGATCAAACTAAACTCAATTAGAGTCTCATGCTCATTTTTCAAATATGTGCATGATAAATGTGTGTGCTGAATGTTTATCATTGTATGTGTGTCTTCCATACACTATGATTAATTTAGTAATTTTACAATTCATCTTCCTTATTTAAATGAATGTCTTCTTTGATCATCTCTGCATAGTCTTCAACATGACTATGCCATATGTTCTTGCTTTGACCCTACTGTCTAAGTGAGATTAATTTTTCAAATACTATCATTCAACGAGCCCCTTTTTTTAGAATTGCTTCCAAATCTACATTCTATCATAGATTGTCAATCTCTCCTTTATTCATTTGTTCAACATTCTATTATTAAACATGATAGTCATCTATTGACTCAATTACCAACTTTACTTGACTCAGGTCATGCATTATTTTTTTTCTCATGTATATTTACCCCAATAATTTTCTAGCTTCAATATCCATAGTATGTCTTTCTTCTCATTTTATTACTTCCATAATTTTTATTGGGTCATCAATTATTCCTTGGCATGCCCTTTTTTTTTTAAATTGCTTCCCAATCTACATTCTATCATGCATTGTCAATCACTCATTTATTCATTTGTTTAACATTTTATTATTAAACATGATAGCTATCTATTGGCTCAACTACCAACTTTGCTTGACCCATGTCATGTATTCTTTTTCCTCATTTGTATTTAGCCGAATAATTTTCTAGCTTTAATACACATAGTATGTCTTTCTTCCTATTTTACTATTTTGATGATTTTATTGGGTCATTATTTATTCCAAGTTTATTACCAATCTTTTCCTTACTTCAGCATATATTATGTTTTCAATTATCGAACATGTGATTTTAACTTATTCATTCATCCATATTGAATATATATGAATCAAACATCATGTATTTATTCTACTCTGCTTGAGATTTAATCATTTCACAATTAAGATTCTTCACTAGTAATAGATTGCTCATAATCTTCTTTGTTTTCCTATATTATCAACTTGATATCTCGCTATGCAAATCACTATCTACTAACCATATTCCTATAATAAATTTCCTTCCTGCAAGCTTTGTCCCACTTGTTTGTCATACACATGATGTTATCATTCACCCTCACTTTTCTATTAGCTATATATATATATATATATATATATATATTCTTTATATGATTTCATTTACACATTCTTTTATTGGGTCATTTTCCAGTATTTTTTTCACCTCAGTCCCAAACCTAAGACATCAACCAGCTATCTTTTACCAAGTTCATGGCACATCCTGTTTTGAATCATATCCTATCGCTTATCAGTCATGGAAATTACTAACACTGGGGCATTTTTTTTTCAAATTATGAATATTTTGAGGAATTTTTTAAATTATTTTGTGACATATATTTTTTATTTCACAAAATCATCATTGTCCATCAAGAAAAAGGACATATCCCAAACAAATCAATTCAGCTGCTAAGCTAAAGATTTGATCAATCCGACCTCTAGGTTCGGGGCATTCCAAAGCTAGCTCAACCATGTCACTAGACAAGGGAAACTAATGGAACGAGCACAACTTGGTTGTTTGTCCGAGGGCTTCTTAAAGCCAGATCAACGTAAACACTAGTTTGGAGAATTTTAAGCAAGTTCATAATCCAGCCTTCGGTGAAAACAAAAACTTCACCATAAAACACTCGAAGTAATAGGAAGTCTTCTTGTCACAACCAATGTAGGAGCAATAGGGTCTCACTCCCAGCTTCAACAAAGGTACTCGAGGTGATGAGGGTTCTTTCCTGGCATTGCCACTTGTTATCGAACAACCCATTCAGGAAATGGGTAAAACCTAAAACTATGGACAAAAGAGCAACCCATGCAGGTAAGAGGTTAAACTTGCAATGCAAACCAAAGCAACCCACATAAGTAAGGGGTTAAACCTGCAATGCAAGCCAAAGAAACCTGTGCCAGTAAGAGGTTAAATCTGCAATGCAAGCAAGAGCAACCACGTAGGTAAGGGGTTAAACTTACAACACAAGTGAAGACAATCCAATCAGGGGGGTTAAACCTGAATTCAATTTCGGCAAGCCAATGCATGTAAGAGGGTTAAACCTGCAACATAAACTCAAACAACCTATTTAGGTAAGGGGTTAAACCTGAAAATCATTCCAAACATGTTTCGCTTGAAAAAATCTGGAGTGTTTAACTTTGTCACTACGCATGACTAATGTCAACTTAGTAACAAAGAGGGGCAACTGTTATCACCCCAAATTTTTTTAAAAAGATTGTATTTTATTTTCACCCAAACGAAATCTTCATTTGTTTAGCCTTAAATTTTAAACTCTAAGCCCAATCCTAGACTAAAAACAAATTTGTGATTATTCGATCCAATATGAATCTTTAAACCCAAGTCAGAACCCAAAAAACAAATTCAAATTGAAAACTCAACTTCAGACGCAAGATTCATATCCAACATCTGACTCTCAGATCTGAATTAGATCCAAAACCAAAGTCTAGATCCAAATTAAGCATTTCAAACTTCAAATCCAAAGCTGAGATCAAACCAACAAAATTTAGATTTATTGAGCACCGAGCGCGCATGCACAAACTTTCCCTTTTTTTATGTCTCGAACTCGCACCAAAATTATGTTTTTGAGCATAAACCACTTAGTAGAAGGCATTGGCGACCAATTGAACTTAATTCAAATCTAAAACGAGACTGGAGTCACTCAAAACGGAGTCAGCCACCCATTTAGAACAAGAACAAATTTTTTACACATTTTAAATAAAAAATTATGCTTCTTATATAAACAACTTTTTTTAATTCATTTTATCTTATGTTATTTGATTTTGTTAAAAAAACTCATCTCAAGCGTCGCGCGTGCTCGAGCATCGCTCGACACGGGTACCGAGCACTCGAGCATCTGTGGCGATCTTTGACCACATGCAGCGCACATCGTACCGCGTGTGACAGAGTTGCACCGAGCCAGGGCCTGCGTAGCATACAGGCTCCTTTCATGCAAAAAACCACCCCTTAGGGGGTGGTTTGGGCCACGTTGGGTGGGCAATAGCCCTACCCACACCTCAAGGGGTGTTTACAGGGATAAGGGCCAATCCCACTTGGTCAAAGTTTATTAAAAAAAATAAATAAATAATATTTAAAATTAACATAAAAATCTTGTTAAATTCAAAAAAAATTAAATTTTGAATTTTGGCTCCAAAACTCTCTATAAATACCCCCACAATCTTTCCTCTTGGACGTGGGCTAACCCTTGGGAAATTTCTAATGTTTATTCACTTGAGATTTGATTCTTCTTCCCAATTTCTCTCTTCTTTTCTTCTTCTTCTTCTTCTTCTTCTTCAAGTTCCAACTCTTCAAGAGAGCATGAAAAGATAGTAGAGGTACATAATTTTTATTTCATTTTCATTTTTCGTTTTCCTTTGCTACCTCCCCATGGTCAAGCAAAAAAGCTCTAAAGACCTCTTCTTTGGAGTCAACAGCTACTCTTGAGTGCATCAGGACTATGAGCAAGGTGAAATAAATCTCATTTCTTCATTTATTTCTAAAAAATATGTTTGTTATATGATTGTGATGATGTTCATGTGTGATATACTAATTTTCTTTTTTAATGAGCAAACGTATGGCAGGAATGAATGTTTGGCTTGGGACTTCTTCACCTTATATTGATTTTTGAGGTTGAGACTTGTCCAACCCAGAAAAGCTCTTCACGAATTTGTACATGTTAAAGTACATCTTCATGTCATTCTCACACTTAGTTTCATTATAAATCACCCGATTAGGAACCCCAATGAGTGTTTTATCATGTTGCTCTCCATTATGTGCATGTTTGATTTTCTTCCATACCCAATGGTGGAAGAAATCAATCTTCTTGTAATGATTAAGGTTTTATGTTCACACAAAAATATTTCTAATCATATTTTCTAAAAGATTTTCAAAAGAAAATACCCTCTCTAATGAGGCCTTGGAGACTTAACCTAGGCCCTTCCATGAGTCCAAGTTTCTCTCTGCCTACATAAAAATTGAAGTTGGATATTTTCAAGTCATTTCATGATTTGTGCACATGACTATCTCTCTTTGTCTTTCTCTGCTTATGATTTAACATATTATTTTATAAAGTCTTGTATATGTATATATAAATATATATGTGTGTATTGCATTATAAAATCACTTTCTCTCTTTCTATAATCTTCTTCTCCCTCTCTATTTGATTTAAACTTCCTCTTCGCAAGCTTTCATAGACGTATCCGTACGTGTATATATATATATATATATATATATATATATATATATATATATATATATATATATATATATATATATACATACGTATCTCTCTCTTTTAAATCCTTTGTTTTGTGATTTTCAACATCTCTCTCTCTCTCTCTATTTCTCCATATTCCTTTTGTATTCAAGTCTTTCTTCTTTTTCATTCTTTTGAATATTTTTCTCTTAAGATATTTTCATTTACCGACTTCATCTAAAATTCAAGTAATGACCCAATATTGAGATCTTACTTGATGGTCTCATTCCATTTTCAAAAACTTTTCTCTTTTCCTAAAAGTATCTATGGCAATTATTTAAATAAAAATGAAAAGCTTAGATCTATGTGATGGTAGGAATGCCTTTAGATGAATGTTGTGGTAGGAATGAATGATTTGCTTCTAACCATGTAGGATCAATACATCCATACATGCACATTCTTTTAACATCACAAAGGATCACAAACACCCTTCTAAAAGAACTTAAGCAAGATGAGATAGAGCTCTAGCTAGGTAGCAACCGAATTATTGCAAAGTTCAGACCTACTTAAAGTCTTAACAGGACACTAAAGTGATTTTAAAAGATGATATTCAAATATTTCTAAACAATATTTGTAAAGATTTCCCAATTCAATATTTTCCAAATGAAAGCGTTTACACTCTCAAATGACTCTTCAAAAACTTTCTCAAAAAATTGAAACATCAAATCTTCAATAGTTTCTCAAACACCACACCACATTTAGAACAAAAGATGTTTAAGCAAAAATGAAATACATAAAAAATAAGCATAGCCCTTGAATTGATTATCCCCAGTAAAGGCACCGGGAATGGTCAATCCTCATACCGAAGGGCGAGTCCCGTTCTCTCTCATTTCAAAATAAAATCTCACTTTTCTGGAGCACTCCTAAAACCAAATAAATTTTTGGAGATATGAACACCCCCCACCCCTCAGGCTTTTAGAAAAAAAATTTACATGTAATTCTACAAAAAATCATTTAGCCTATATAAAAATTTTAAAAATTATATTTTTTTCCCTATCAAAATTTTGAGAATATACTTTGGCCCCCCAAAATGAAAAATTTTTAGCTCTGCCCTTGGATCCCATAGGAAACATGATAAAATGTGTAGAATCCACATGCTTAACATTCAACTTTATTAATTGAGAAAGAGTTGTTCAACATAAAATAATTGAATCATGTAAATTGAACATTCGAGTCATATATTGGCTACATCAAGATCAAGCTAAACAAGACAAACTCCTAATAGAGTCAACTCCGAGGTTGCATGTTGATGCCTTGATTATCGAGTATTAGAACGACAAACTTTGGCAATTATCCCAGCACATAAAATTTGAATTATAAATGAAGGAATTCATAACAATCACACATAAATCAGAAAAACACAAATCAGATACTCACAACATGAAACTAATCTTCACCATGCCACCTTACTTAATTATTGAGGACATATAATATTTATATTGACCTAACAATGAAACTAACTATGAAATGAAGAACTCTAAGTAATTCCTAAATTAGACAAGACTCAAAACTATCAAATAAGAGAGTTATGTCTCCGATCTAAATGACAAAAACAAGGAAAACTAGTGAAAAGACCATTCTATAATTGAGGATAGAGTTTTAATAATAGACAAATAGTAACCAAATTTAATAAATCAGTGTCATTGGAAAGTTGACAAAATCAAAAACATGCTTTTTACAAAAATATATGATCATTTTGACATAGAAAAAATATTCAACCCTATTCTATTTGAATTCTGGAATTTTTTGAAAATAAAAGGCAAAGTTGCTCATAAAAGGTATAACTAATGAAATCCAATTCTTGTTAAAATTAATTTGTGAACTTTAGATATCATGACCAATCTCCAATTAAAATTTTTTTTGGAAAATAAGTTCTCTACGCTGATGCTGAAGCACATTGAAAGGGTTTTCTCTTGCTGATCAATGGAATTAAGTCATGTACCAATTATAGATTTTAACTTATATATAAGTGGAGAGTCAAAATGGAAAGTTGCTTGCTTTAACTTGGTCATAGTAGGAGGTGACAGTGGGCAGGGGCGGAGGGAGGGGGGCCTGCTGGGCCATGGCCCGAGTGAGCACAGGAAAAAAACAATTTATATTGAAAAAATCAATTTTTTTTAGTTTGGCTCAACTCGACACTCCTCTTGGCCCGACCCACAGATCGTCTTGGTCCGACCCGCTTTCAGACATAACACGCTCGCTCCCTCCCGTCTTTCATCCCTTTCTCTCTCACTCACTCCCTCCCTCTCTAGCCTACCCTATCTTTTCGCCCCTCTCTCTCCTGCTTGCTCGGATGGTGCCCTCCTCTTTGGCCCACAACCATAGCAGATAGCAGGGCCCTCTCTCTCATGCTGGCTCCTTCCTTCCCTACGCTGGCCCACAATCACAACCACAGCAGGCTGCAGCAGCACGACCCTCTCTCTCGCTGCCTGTTGGCTCCTTGTCTCCCTGCCCTGGTCCACAACCACAGCACAGGGGGCCACAGATGGTGAACTATCTGAAATTGGGAGCATTCTGTACGGGTGGAGGTAATTGAATGGTTTTAACTTTGTTGTTACTCATTTGAATGTTAAGTTTTAATTTCTTTCTCAGTTAATTCGATTTTTTGTTGTCTTTGGTTATCAGGTGCTGTCTGTTTCCTTTTCTTAAAATTTTCTCTATTCATATTCAACTACAATGATGGTATATGTGTTTCTTTTCTTTTTATCTATTCATGCTTTTGTAAATTAATGGGCAATAGCCAAACCACCTTCCCGAGAAAGGGATGATAGTTCGGAAAACCTTAATGCCTCATTGAAAGGTGTGAAAAATATTTTCTTTCATGTTGCTTATCTTTTCATGAAAATGAAATCATTCATGCCAATTTTTTCATTGCATTAAAATTTAAGATCATATTATTTTGCGATCCAATTCCATGGAGTAGTGATTGTAAATTCTGAGATTTTTGGTTTTTTATTTATTTCTTATTATAAATCTATAGGCAATAAGGTATCTAGACATAGTTAAATTTGTCTGATCTAGACTACAGAGGTTGAAACATCACCTGAAGAGGTTGGTTTGTAATATACGAATTAGAGGAAATTGGGATGCTTGACCAACTTGATAGATGGGAGACAGGCAGAAAGCATGTAGATTAGATATGAGGATGTTAACAAACCTTGTTGGTTCCACTTTGTCAAGTTCTCCCTAATTTGTCCAAAGGATGATATTGCTAAGGAAAAAATCCTCAAGCAATTTGGTGGAATAGTACTGCTCCAATTACGTTCTTAATTTTTGTTGATACTTGTTCTGTGATTTTTGTAATTAGCCAAAAAGGGTATACTAATCTCTCTCTCTCTTTGTCTCTCTCTCTCTCTCCCACGTCCCACTGTTTCTAGATTACAGGGGCACAAGTAACTGGTTTGTTCATGGTACATATTGATCATGCTGCTTTTCTACCAGAAAAATCCATATCTTTGTCATGGCACTTGCATGGAGCGAGCTAGTTCTTCCTTTGTGAAATTAGAGGATAATTTATTAATTGATAAAATCGCATGCCATAAGCATGTTAACTTAATGCAGCTCATACCGATTTTGTTGAGTTTGTTCCAACTTCTGAGCTTAGTAGTTTTTGAACTGCAGACTCGTTTTAGAGGACGTGCCTGCTCATGATAAGAAACTTATCAATTCCATTGAGCTCACAAATTCAAATGAGAAGCTGATCATTAAGGGTGACTTGAAGGGGCGGGTTAAGGAATCAGAGAACTCCACAACTCAAAAGATGTTAAACCATCTGTGTAAATCATGAAGGTTAGCAATTCATTCATAATAGTTTGTATATAGGTATCAAAAGGCATCAGCTTATCGTGCATTTTATTGTTTCTACAATTAAAGTGAGTATCCTTTATGGTTAAATATCATTTGATTATTGTTGCCATGTTCAGCCACTTTAATGTAATCATATTGGATACAGATGCAAAGTAGTTTACTTTATTTTGATATTATTACTCTCAGACTTTAGTCAATTATTTCCCAACGATTCAATAGGAAAAACCTATCTCAGGAAGACTTTTGATGCTTCAGTTATTTTGGCTTAAAAAGTTAGACAAGGGAGTCGTAGTGTATGCGGTATGCCTCCTCATTGACATTTAATGTTTCATTAGTTTCTGATCGGAACCCCATCTTATTTTGCTTTACATTATTATTTTAAAGCTTGTTCTATTATGACATCTAGTTTAAAAGAAGTGTATGCCAAACTTATATTTTTGTTACATTGCTGAATAGGTGCATAAGCAGCCTATTTCAATCAAAACATTATTAAAGAATCATTATTTGTTATGGTTTTAGAGTTAACTAGTTAAGTGAGTAATGTTACTATTGGAATAATGTCTTTAGGTAACACAGGCTTAAAAGCTTTTTGTTGTATATGATGTCAATGACATGGAATGCCAGACATTTGAACCTAATTGTTTGGCTGTAATAAAGGGAAGAATAAGGATTAGGTTTGCATTAGTATGTTCTTCAATTTTGTATGTTCACATTTTTTTTTTATTGTTTGGCATCATGAGCTCTTCATATTGATCTCCTAAATGAGAATTGATTTTTGGTTAGAGGAAATTGACTTTTGTCTACTTTTAGTGAGGAAGAAACATTAAGAGACTTCTGAAAAGGGCCAAGAGGCTTATATCGAGAAGATTTATGAGGTACAAACTGAACATGTACCTTAACAATTTCCTGCCAATATATGTTGCTTGCATTGTGCTATAATTATTGGGTTTGTATATATTTAAAATGTTTAAATCTTATTTTCTATTTTAAATTTCAGATTTTTCATGTTAGTTTATTGAGAAGATGATGAAACATATTCAAGATTATTTAAAAAAAAAAACAAGTTATTGATCAATAGAGAGAAAACCAAGAGGAAAGAAACCAAGGGGAAGAAAACCAAGAGGGAGAAAACCAAAATGCTGGTTGTTCTAGTCCGAAAGCTCATGATCTTGTTCTGTGACTCAGTTTATCCACCTTTTAATTATTAAAAAATTGAAACTGCAGAAAGCATCGTGCATGATTCAGGGTTGCGACGTCCTATATGGGTGATATCAGTGAATGAGAGAGATGAAGTTAGGTCAGCATATATTAATTATGGGGCATATCAGCACAAGCTTCATAGATATCTAGTGTCAAGTCCTTCAAATCATCCTCGTAAATTTCAAGCTTCATGGTTTCAAAAATTTTCATGGTTAGAATATTCTCCCAAGACAAATAGTGCATATTGTTTGCCGTGTTATCTTTTCAGTACTCTATATTCAAATGACAGTCCATTTATTACTGAAGGATTCAGAGTTTGGAAGAGGGTGGGTGGTAGTGAGAAAACATGTGCATTTCGTATTCATGAAGGGACAAGTCAAAATTCACCTCATATTATGAATGTGCGTGCATTTAATGACTTAAGTTTTCAAAGCAAACACATAGATAACATAATTGAAAAGCAAATTTCAGAGCTTGTTCACAACAACTGCTTGAGATTGAAGGCATCTGTAGACGCAGTTCATTGGTTAGCATTTCAAGCTTGTGCTTTTAGAGGTCATGTTAAAAGTTCAAGTTCAATGAATCAAGGTAATTTATTGAGTTGATTAAAACTTTAGCTAGTTATAATGACAGAGTTGAACAAGTTGTCTTGAATAATGCTCCAAAGAATGCTAAATATATATCACCAATCGTTTGGAAAGAAATTTTACAAGTTTTTGCAAGTAAAGTGAGAGATAAAATTATAGAAGAAATTGGTGATGCTAAATATTGTATTATTATTGATAAAGCTCGAGATGAGTCCAAGAGAGAGCAAATGGATGTTGTTCTTAGATTTGTTAATAAACATGCTCAAGTTCAAGAATGATTTTTAGATGTTATGCATGTAACAAATACTACAACAATTACTTTGAAGAATGCAATTTCTACTTTGTTGTCTCAATATAATCTTAGCATTCAAGATATATAGGGTCAAGGATATGATGGTGCTAGTAATATGTGAGGTGAATGGAATGGATTGCAAGTATTAATTTTGAATGAATGTTCTTATGCATATTTTGTTAATTGTTTTGCTTATAGATTACAACTTGCACTTGTTGCTGCTTCAAAAGAAGTCGGCCATGTTCATAAATTTTTTGAACAGTTAACATATGTAATTAATATCGTCAGTGCAAACAGTAAACGTAATGATCAATTGCATGAAGCTCAAGCAAATGAATTTGCATTTAGAATTGTTATAGATGAACTTGAAACAGGAAGAGAACTTAATCAAATTGGATCACTACAACCGCCTGTTGATACTAGATGGAGATCTCATTTTTTGTCTCTGTTCAGTTTAATAAAAATGTTCAATGCAGCATATGTAGTATTGAAAAATTTAAGAGAAAATGGATCAACATCTCAAATACGGGGTGAAGGTCTTTCAGCTTAAGACATGATCACATCATTAGACTTTGTATTTATTTTGCACTTGACACAACAAATTTTGAGACAATGATATTCTTTGTCAGTCATTGAGAAGGCAAAGACAAGACATTTTAAATGCAATGGCTATGGATTATAATTCAAAAAAGTTCCTACAAGAACTTAAGGAGAATATTTGGGATTCATTTATAAATACTGTGGGAGCATTTTGTATGACACATGATATCTCTATTCCAGATATGGATGTTCAATATTTTATCAGAGGATCACGTTCTCATCATGAATGTAATTTTATTACAGTGAGACATCATTATCATCTCAATATTTTTGTTGCTGCCATTGATTCTCAGCTGGTAGAGTTGAATAGTAGATTTAACGAAAATTCTATAGAAATAATACGTTTGATGTTGACATTCGACCCTAGAGATCAATATGAGTCATTCAATGCACAAGATGCATACACTCTTGCAGAGAAGTTTTATCCTGGAGATTTTCTAGACTCAAATCTTATGAGTTTAAATTATCAGTGGAGACATTATAAGAATTATATTTGTCATCATCCAAGTTTTCAAAATTTGTGTACACTATCAGATGTGTGTCAAGCAATAGTACATAGTAGAAAAAGTAAAGAATATCCTTATGTATACAAGTTGCTTAGTCTCATTCTAACGCTTCATGTCTCCACTACAACCACAAAATGGGCATTTTCTGCTATGAAGCTTATTAAAACAAGGTTGCGTAACAAAATGGAGGATGAATTCTTTGAAGATTGTTTACTTTTGTATATTGAGAAAGAAATTGCTCAGATGTTTGATTCCCAATGATATCATTGATGCCTTTTACAAGATGAGAAGTCGTAGAACACAATTGCGATAGATAAAGTATTTTGTTACTTCATTTTTACGTTAATGTTTATTTGAGTCATTATTTAGTTTCAATAATAAATGATGTAGTTTTTGTTTATATTTTATTGTGTAGGTGAATGAATCATGATGTGTAACTATTTTCAATAAAAGCAAAGGCAAAAACTGATTGTGTTACATAGAAAGAATACAAAATTGCTTGTTTTAGGTAAGTAACATGTTTTGGTTTTGGAGTTTATAGATGTATTTGTTTGTTAGATTTTGATTCTGATATTTGTATGTCCACCTTATGTTCACTGCTCACACTTATGTCACTGTAATAGAAATAGAGCACCTTATCTGCTGAAGACAGATCATGTTTGTGCTAATGACACAAGCAAACAAAAGAGATAGATTAACCTGCTATTGCTAGCACTACTCATAGAAAGGAGACCTACATTGCTAAAAAAAGTGAGTCAGAGTAAGAGAGAGAATGACAAAGAGAGGCAAGCAAAAAAGTGGGTCTAGTAGGCATGGAACATGCACTTTGGCAAGGTCTGATGTTGTGCTTTCCCAACTGAGAGAGAGAGAGAGAGAGAGAGAGAGAGATAGAGAGAGAGATGAAGATTTTAGCAAAAAAAAAAGTGGTTCTGAAGGTCATGGCCGATGCAAAGAAAAGGGCATGCATAAGCCATAGCTGATGCAACGCCTTCTTTGGCAAGAGAAAATAATAAATTTGAGAGAACAAAGCAGTTCTGGTAGGCACCTAAAATGCAAAGAAGAGGGTTGCATTGACAATGGCCAATGCAATGTCATCAAAAGAGAGAGAGAGAGAGAGCGACTTAGCATTACCATTGTAGCACTAGCATTGCACAATGGAAGAGAAGGGGGGCAAAGGGAAGATTTGGTGAAGGCTATTGTTTTTTAGCTATATGAATGTAGGGTTAAGCTTGCCGGGATTTGGTTCAATAATTAAAACTTTTATGTGTTTATGCTAATGATGAAACATCGGGCTTCTTGATGTTTCATCATTAATCAAGTCCACCATGGGTGTGATATCATGCCTATCCCTACCTTTTAAAATTAGGCCATTGACAAAATTCCATACCTAGCCTGCAAAAAAGTCGGGCCCCCACTACTCAACGCTGCCTTATCCGATATTTTATGGAGCCAAGCCATGACTGACAAATCTTGGTCAAGGGTCAAATTACAAACCTGAGCCATTTTGTTGCAAGATGGGCTCTCGACAGGTCTGATGCTTACCCTTAATTTCAATCCCTTTAGCTAGGAAAAATAGGCTGTAACACCAGATTTATGTAATATTCAAAGATTTAGCCAATCAAAAGAAGAAACAATCTTATTCATTTTATCAATAGATGATAAATAAAGAAATAAAGACATATCCCTCAACGTGTCACTCATTAGTTTCTTCAAATGTATACTTTCTTTGCACAATGTATAAAAATAAATTTACTTATAAAAGACAATTGTTCTACCAAAAAGTCAAGTTATATAAAGTTTCAAATTTTTGTACCAATAATTGCTTCATTTGGATAATCCCACTTTGATAATTTTGAATCTATAGTTACCATATGAAGTTAGTGTTCTGGCTATAAAATACAAAACTCAAGCCCCTCAGCATGGATAGCCCGTCTTCTCATAGCATATAGTACGAAGAAGTTCATAAAGTCACAAAGTGCAAATTTTTTTGTTACGGTTCACATCTGGTTCTGTTTTCTTGCTCTATCAGTAAATTTTTTTTTTCAAACTTTGATGTTTTTCTTTAATGGGTTCTGTAGGCAAGTTTTCTTTCTCCTTTCAATAGAGGCCAAACCCTTTTCCAGCATCAGAAAGCCCTTCTAGACTACATTCTTGCATATATTAAATCAATAGATGGTGATTGCATATATCTTTTATTTGACAACTTTTATTCCATTTAAATGAATTTATTTCTCCCTAGCGAACTAGAAAGTTTTCTTGTTTCACTAACATGAAGAAGCCACTGTCTTGAAAATGTTTACCAAAAGGCTAGCACTAAAATATGTTAGTGGCAAGCTCAAATGTTTTCTAATTTTTACCTTTATCTGTTTGGAGGTTATTCGATATGGTTAACTGATGAATGGATCAATGGCTGAGCTGAATTTTGCTTCTTTTTTGGACAAAAAAACCAATACAACTCAAGCATTTACTAAAATCTATTATAGTATTTATTAAGATCATTAATAATTTTCGTTTATTTCAATTGTACTATGTGTAAATGATACATGATATGTCAGGATACTTCCTCTATATGTGTGAAATGACACAATATGTCATGAAATGTGAACTTTTCAAGGCCTACCATTTATTCTAAGTTCTCATGAGTCTACAACAATTAAATACATCCTCTACCATTTTAGTCGTATAAAAGGAAAAAAAAGCAAGCAATTGTAAATAACATAAGCTTTCCCTAACAAATCTTCTTGTTGTAGAAATCTCATAATAGACATTGTCATTGACCAATCATGTGAAAAAACTATAATGTTGTTGGCTTGCATGCATCCAGGGGAACTATTCTGGGGCTTCTCAAGGTTGTCTTGTTCTTGGATGCCAGTGGTGGGAGCTTGGAAAACACCATCATCTTCTTATTCTTCCTCTTGTTAACCTTCTGCTCTTGTTCCTCCAGCATGGTAGATGCTTGGCAACAGCAGCAGCAGCAGCAGCAGTAGGAGGCTTCGGCATGAAGGATAGATTAGTCTAAGATCTTGACATGACAAAGGAAGTTCTTGTGGTGGCCAAGGGCTGCACCAGACCTGCAGTCATTGCAAATATCGGCAATGGTCAGATCGGAGAGGGCATTGTGCTCGGTGATGTTAAACTCAAGGTTCTTGTTCCACATAGGAATGAGTGATATATCTCGGGCTCCTCCATCCCTCATGTTGGGGTCAGTCACTCAACACCAGTGGAACGAGTGCCTGGAGTTTAACATCACCGACTCCGACTCCTGCCCAAACCATTATCATAAATGATTGCAACGGCTATAGGTCCAGTGCAGCCCCTGGGCACCACACGAAGTTCCTCAGCTGCATCAAGATCTCGCTTCTTCATTCCTCATGCCCAAGCCTTCTATTTCATCTACTCCCTTTCAAGCATCTGCCATGGTAGATGTTTTGGAGTAGAATGTAGACGAGAAGAAGGATAAGGAGAAGGTGATGGACTTCTTTGATGTCAAGATTGTGGTGCCTGTCCTTCTAATAACTCTTCACCAGTTGCAACAGATGGAGGTGGAGTCTGGGCTTTTGGAGATGACGCCGCTGATTTGCGTGGTCGGGTGCTATGACCAACGAGACAAGATAGCAAGCACCTATGGCTTGGTAGATGTTCACGTGCAAAATTTTTAAGATCTCATGTACAACCGGAGGAAAAAATGATAGCTCGCTTTCATTTAATTGAAAGAGATGGGACTCATCCGATCGATTTGAAGGTCGACCATTCCAGCACCTTTATCCAGGCTAACCAATCAAAGACCCAAATGACGTTGTATGATGCCTAAGAAACCTACATGTTATACTTTAAACCTAGATAACAAGTGACAGGAAATCTAGTTGGACCATTAAGTGATCCTCAAAAATATAGAGATATGAAACATATCCTTTGAGAACCATTTTCATGACAGGGCCATGTTATGCACCCTAAGACTACTTGATGCATGAAAATTTGAAATTTAATAAAAAAATTGAGCAGTGAAGCATTAATGGAAGGTTAATTTTGGCCAAGAGATTGAATTTGAAGAGAACAATTGAATCCAAATACAGAATTAAGTGTGAAGATGAATTTCAAACATGTGTTTTGAAAATAATTTGGAACATGATTGGAAAACATAGTATAGATTTAAAAAATGATTTTGAGAAACAATTGCGGAAGAATGCTTGAAAGTATATTCTAAAAGATATCAAGATGTTTAATTTTCTTCCCATAATGTTTTGAAACAACTAGGAGAATGGTGCCGAACCGATTTAATCTATAGAAATGATTGTGTACATGTGCAGGACCACCACGTGAGACGATTGCAAATCAAAAGTATATGTGTGCATGACAAACCATTCCATGTATATAAACATGAAAGAGAAACTATATGCAATGCAAGCCTATCTTAAAACAAGTATTACATAACAAGAGAACAATGAGATAACAAAGATACAAGAATGTGCACAATTTGAGTTTACCTAACAATATGAAAATGTCGCTCAAAAGTCTCCCTACCTTGCATGTGACTTCCTTCCATGTAGTCCTAAAAGACAACATGCAATGCATGAAAATTATAGCATAACATGGTACAAAAGGACTATGTATTCTGCTCGAATGATTAGATTCATGATGGAATGATGAATGAGAACAGCTAGTGGATGTGGGGTATCCTAATAAATGATAACATGCTTTGATCAAGGGGCACAATGTTTGCACCCCCGAAATTATTTTGGTTTTTGAAGTACTCCAGAAAAATGAGGTTTTATTTTCAATGAGAGAGAAAGGGACTCGCCCGTCGGTACAAGGATTGACCGTTCTTGATGCCTTTACCCGAGGTAACTAACACAAGGACTATGTTTATTTTTTATGCATTTCATTTTGGCTTAAACATCTTTTTTATTTTAAATGTGGTGTGGTGTTTGAGAAAATATTGAAGACTTGATATTTCAAGATTTTGAGAAAGTTTCGAAGAATCAATTGAGAGTTTAAAACATTTTGATTTGAGAAATTTTGAATTGAAAATCTTTACAATATTATTTGAAAACATTTGAAGATCACCTTTTGAAGTCACTTTAGTGTTCTCTTAAGACTCTAAGTAGATTTGAGATTTTGCTCTAATTTGATTACTACCTAGTTAGAGCTCTATTTCTTCTTGTTTAAGTTCTTTTAGAGATGTGTTTGTGATCATTTGTGATGTTAAGTGAATGTAATTATATGGATGCATTGATCCTACATTATTCGAAGGAAATCATTCATTCCTACCATGACATTCATCTAAGAGCATTTTTACTACCACATACACCTAAGTTTCTCATTTTATAATTTATAAAGAAATAAAAGTTTTTGAAAATGGAATGAGGTTGTAGACCATCAAGCATGAATCCAATATTTTGTCATTACTTGAGTTTTGCTCTTGATAAAGTCGGCAAATAAGAAATTAAAACCTTAAATCATGGGAGAACAATATTTGAGAGAATGGAAAAGATGAAAGACTTTAATGTGAGAGGAATAGTGAGAGAAAGAGGAGATTTTGAAAATCACAAAACAAAGGATTTAAAAGAGAGACATATGTATTCATATACATCTTTATATATACATATATATGTATATATATGTATGGATACGTATATGAAAGCTTGTAGAAAAGAGATTTAAATCAAATAGAGAGGGAAAAGAAGATTTTAGAAAGAGAGATGTTAAAATGGAATACACGTAGATGTATTCATATATATATATGAGAGTTTGTAAAAGAATATGTTAAATCATAAAGAGATAATAACAAAAGAAAAATAATCATGTGCACATATACGTATGTAACATGTGTGTATGTATATATTTTATGAGAATTAAAATCAAGAAATAACTTACAATATCCAACTTCAATTTTTATGTAGGCCGAAGAGGAACTTGGACTCATGCAAGAACCTAGGCTAAGTCTCCAAGGCCTCATTATTGGGGGTTCTTGCTTTTGAAAATCTTTTGAAAAATATGATTCTAAATATTTTTGTATGTGAACAGAAAAAGCTCAATTATTACAAGAAAATCAATTTTTTCCACCAATAGATATGGAAGAAAATCAAACATAAATGAAATAGAGAGCAACGTAAGAAAGCACTCTTTGGGGTCCCTAATCAGGTGATTATTAAGCATTTGAATGACATGAAGATGCACTTTAACATGCACAAATTCGTTAATGGCTTTCTCGAGTTGGACAAATCTCAACCTCAAAAATCAATATAAAAATGAGAAAATCTCAAATCCCAAACGCTCATTCTTGCCATGCATTTGCTCATTGCTTAAAGAAACTTAATACATCCTGCATAAGAATCATCTCAGGCATAAATGGTGAGTAAAGTAATATCACAAGCATATTATTGAAAGTAAATAAAGAAATGAGATTTATTTCGCCTTGTTCATACTCCCCATGCACTCAAGAATAACTCTTGACTCTATATAGGAAATCTTTAGAGTTTTCTTGCATGCCATGGGAAGGTGACAAAAGGAAATGAAAATAAAAATGGAGGATTACATACCTTGAATATAGATGAGCCTCTTCCTTTGAATAATCTTAGGATCACCATGATGAAGTTCCAAGATAATGAAAATATCCCTCCAAGAGGTCTCCTCGTGCTCTCTTGAAGAGTTTGAACTTGGAGAATCTTGCTCTCAAGGTTGGAGAAGAGGAAAAAGGGAAGAAGAGAGAAATGGAAAGAGGGAGATAAAAAAAATCTAGATTTCAAGTGGAGAAGCAATGGAGGTTCCCAAAGGGTTAGCTCATGCCCAAGGGACACAATTGTGGGGTTATTTATGAAGAGTCCAAATTTTGAATTTTTTTGAATTTAACAAGATTTTCATGCGAATTTCAAATATTTTTGAATAATTTTTAAGTTTTTTTTTTTAAATGGGATTGGTCGTTAGCCCCACAAACACCCCTTTGGGGTGTGGCCAGGGCTAATGCCCACAGACAAGCCAACCCCCCCCCCCCCCCCCAGGGGTGGATTTTAACTCAAAATAGGGCCTGTGCATGGCGCAGGCCCTGCCCCAATGCGCTGTCTACACAAGGACGCGGGTGCAGCACCTGTCGCGCGGCTTCACATGGCGCTGTTCTGCGTGGCCTTGTGAGCAAGCTGATTTTCTCTTTTTAAAAAAATAAAATAAAATAAAATAAAATGAGATAAATAAATTAAATTGTTTAATAAGAATGCATAAAACAATTTTCTTTTCAAATGTGTATAAAATGGTTTTTGTTGCAAATGGGGAGGCCGACACCGTTTTGAGTGACTCCAGGCTCATTTTGAATCAAGATTCAGTTCAATCGATCACCAATGCGTTCTAATGAGTGATTTAAGCTCAAAAACACATCTTGGCATGAGAGCGAAGCATAAAACAAAGGGAAGATCTGCGCAGTGCAACCCTCATTGCACTAGACTATTTTGGATTTTGAGTTTGAAATGCTTGATTTGGATCTAAACTTGGGTTTTGGATCAGAGAGTTGAATTTTTTATTTGAATCTCGCGTCAGAAGTTGAGTTTTGAATTTGACTTTTGTGTTTGGGATCAGACATGGGTTTAAAGACTCATTTTGGATTAAATGGTTACAAATTTGTTTTGGGTCTAAGATTGGGTTTAGGGTCCAAAATTTGAAGCCAAATAAATGAAAATTTCATTTGGGTGAAAATAAAATACAGTATTTTTTTTTTTTGGAAAAAATTGATGTGATAACACACAAATAAGACAACTTTGACCCAACTTGTTAATGACATTATCAAAGTGAACACCTAAAACAATGTCTCATCTCCATGACATGTATTGTCTACCAAATGAAAACGTGTGGCTAGCCATTCTAGATGATAACAGTGACAAGCTATGCATGAAGAATAGATGTGGAGGTTAACTTGAACTTCACTTGTTATAGAACAAGCTATAACGTAACATTAGACAAACCAACACATGTGTCACGGGGCGACTTCTTCAACCCGTGCGGCGCGGCCTGACTCTCGCCAGTGCCTTCACTTGCCCAAGCTTAGCGGAAATTCGCTTGGACGCTTTTTAGAAAACCTTTGGAACACAAAGGGTGGAAGAAAACTCACAATGTTTATATTCACTTCAAAGAGAAGAGTACATCACGAGGAAGACGCAAGTAAGTCAAAACAACTTTACTTACATAGGTTGGCCGAAGCCACTTACAAAGTTCCCAAGCCGACCAACCAAAGCTAGGAACCCCAATATTACACTTACAACGACCTTGGGAGGGTGCTCCGTCACAGATGAACATTCGAGCTTACACCAAGGTCCAACATAAACAAAGGAAGTCTAACTAAAACAAAAGCAAGACTGTACAACCCTGACACAGGGAAACAGGCTCCCCTCTTCAAAACAAGCGCCGTCCTCGGCGCTATCTGTTGTGGAAGGTCTTTACATCCAACGGGTAGCATTGCCACATGCAATACGCATACTCCCACGTTGGGTCTTCTTCACCTACCCACTTCACTTTATATTTCTTCGGCACGCCCCGGGTGTTGGCTTTCTGCCGAAGGATCTTCTGTACCCGCCGCTCTGTTGTCTGCTTGGTCGGCGGTGCTCGCTTCTTGGTGAGGTCTCGTTCAGGAAGGCTCCTGCTAGAGTCTCCGCTCTGCCGTTGCTGCTGCGTGGATGCCACCACGGCCTTACCCTTGTCCTTCTTCGTTGGGACGGCTGGAACCATGCAAGGCTGCCTCTCGTCCATGATACTGACACTGCGCAAGTGCGGCATCGGTACCATCTTTGCTGCGCGGAGGAACTCCATGCCTAGAATCGCTTGGAAATCGTCCGTCTGAACCACAGAGAAGTTGGCCCTTCCCGTCCAACCCTCAATCTTCACAACTGCATCTCGGACTATGGCGTAGATCGGTCTTGCCTCTGAGTTCACTGCCTTCACGCGTGACTCCCCCTTCCCTCGGGTGAGGCCCAATCTCCCGACTTCTTCCTCCGAAATGAAGTTATGCGTGGCTCCCGTGTCTACCATGGCTATGGTAGGCCTTCCGTTAACCAGAACCTCTATGTGCATGAGCTCAGTTGAAGGTGTCGTTGTCACCTTCGCTTCCTCCTCCTTGTTCAAGGCGTTGAGAAGTTGAAGTCCCCCAATTCTGGACTCTTCCACGTCTCCCCCTTGTAGCGCATTGGCAGACGACTTTGAAGTGCCTGCCTCTGTAGCCCTTGCGGCATTGTCCTGCCCTGTCGGCCTGAACCGCTTTGGGCAGACTCTCGTCTCGTGCTTCTCTCCGCAAACCCAACAAAATGGTTCTCTTGGTGGCCCACTGTAGTCCCTGCGAAAGAACTGTCTTCCGACTGTTTGCCACTGAGCTGACGATCCATCTCTGTCTCGCCGCTCCTCCTTACCGTTGTGGTCGGACTCCCTCGTAGACTTGAAGGTCTCCGTGTAGCTTCTACGTTGGGCATTTGCCAAACGCTCAGCTGCCACATACGCTTGCTCCAACGTCTTCAGGTCTGATCTCTCCACATCGGATTGGGCCCAAGGCTGGAGCCCTATGATGAACTAGTTAAGTTTGTCCTTTTCTGGCATCTTAGGTACATCCAACATGAGCTTCTGATAGGCTCGTATATACTCTCGCAATGAACCTGTCTGTCTCAGGTTCGCCACCATCCGGTAAGTTTGTCTTTCAGCATCAACCGGCATAAAGTACCCCTTTAGCTCTCGGCGGAAGTCGTCAAAGGTCTGAATGGTGCAGTGCCCATTCTCAACATCAAAAATCTTCCGCCTCCACCAAGCCACAGCGTCACCCTCAAGTAACATTGTTGCGGTCTTGATCTTTAAGTCCTCCTCTACCACGTTCTGCAGATCCAGGTAGTAGTCCACTTGGAACAGAAAATTATCGATTGCCCTCGCGTCCCGGCTACCATTGTACTTCGCCGGACGTTGAACGTCGACTCTACTGGTCCTCTCCTGGCTACTGCTGGCTGAGCTTGTACGCAGCAGACGCTGATTTGAAGCCCGAAGTTCAGCAACTTCTTCCTGTAAGGCCTTTAACAAGTCGGAGAGTGATCGGCTCGTGGCCACTGACTCGGCCATCTGTTCCCGCATCAACTTCAACTCCTCCTTGAATCCCTCAAAGGTCTCGGCAGCAAAGCCGAGGGCTTCCTCATGGGTGGCCACGTCTGCCACCAATCTGTCGTGGGCTGGGCTCGCCTCTTCTCGGCGGGCCGGCTCCTTGCCACTGGCACTCTTAAGGTTGTAACCTGATGCCATGGCGCTTTCTTCAACGGCAGCAAGTCGGCGCGACGCTCTACACCGACTTCCCGATCGCCTTCCCAGATTGACCTGAATCTGGGCTCTGATACCAGCTGTCACAGGGCGACTTCTTCAACCCGTGCGGTGCGGCCTGACTCTCGCCAGTGCCTTCACTTGCCCAAGCTTAGCGGAAATTCGCTTGGACGCTTTTTAGAAAACCTTTGGAACACAAAAGGTGGAAGAAAACTCACAATGTTTATATTCACTTCAAAGAGAAGAGTACATCACGAGGAAGACGCAAGTAAGTCAAAACAACTTTACTTACATAGGTTGGCCGAAGCCACTTACAAAGTTCCCAAGCCGACCAACCAAAGCTAGGAACCCCAATATTACACTTACAACGACCTTGGGAGGGTGCTCCGTCACAGATGAACATTCGAGCTTACACCAAGGTCCAACATAAACAAAGGAAGTCTAACTAAAACAAAAGCAAGACTGTACAACCCTGACACAGGGGAACAACATGGATAACACCTATAAGGCCCTATGCCCTTACAAATCATATGGAGATCTATAGATATGTGGAGGATACCCCACAAGTAAATGACAAGGGAAAATTTCACCCGAAAATGATGACCCAAGTAGACATAACATAGGAACTTGTTAGGAAATTGGAATATAACATTATGAAAAACATGATAACATTAAATTTGCATAAAACAATCATAAATCTTTATAAAAGATGGTTCTGTCTTTTCAAATGCAAGGAGGAACAATGCTGAAGTGAAGGATCTCTGAAAGCTATCCTATAATTAAAATTGGAAGTCAAAACAAGAGGTTGAGAACCATATTTTCTACAAATTGATAAACATATCATTTGATCCGGCAGTCGAGTTGGATGTGAGGGAAAACCAATCAAAAGAGCTAGGATGGACGTAAAGATTAGTGTGAACGTTCTTGGTATATCAGGGATTAGTTCCTGTTTGATGGATTATGAAAGCTATTTCTATACGTGAAATGGATCATGATCTTGTCCAACTTAGGGCAAAAATTGTTCTCTTGTATAGAACAGAACTAGGGATAATGGATTCAGTTTCTTCTAAAATTTGGGACTTAGACTCTCTATATGTCAGGTGAAAAGGTGAATATGTTGCAGTCACGTCCATAGAAAATGCTTTCAGCATCCTAACCTGTTGTAAAGCATATATCAAACAGCCTTCCTGAATACCAAAATTGTGATGTATAACTCAACTAAAAACCAAAATTACTTGAGCCTACTAAAGAACAAAGAGCAAATACACCAATAGACAACGCACACTCAAGGGTTGAGTAATAACTTTCTTATTTTTCAGATTAAATACAAAGAAGATCAATCATGAATCCCATTTATTATTATGATTAGGGTTGATTAATACCATTCTTATTTTTTGGATTAAATACAAATGAGAGCAATCATGAATCTCATATGTTAGTATGATAGCTAAAAGCCCTGAGGCATGTCTCTAGAGCCTCTAAACATAAAGAAAACTAAACAAGAAATGATCAACATCACAATAATCAACGTAGTATGAATAAACTCCAAGTTCCATGAATATAAAAACAAACAAGTTCCACTTTTTTTTATGGTCCATCCCAAAATGTTATTAGGTTAGTAATGAAATTACCAACTTAATACAATGTAGAATTTAAGTTTCTGTCATAATGTTGATATGAAGAACCACCATCTAGTGTGAATATAGACAAATCAGTACATAATATTCCACTTTTTTATTGAACATGTGAATGTGCCATTTATACCGGTAAAGTTACAAATAGAACAAAGCAATTTGTATAGTTCAATACAATGCATGTACTCTGGTTGTGGGCACCCCAAATTTTTACAGGTAAGAATGGCCATTTTACCCATCTGTAATTGGGATTTGAACTAACTTTTCCAAAAGGGTTTCAAATGTAGGGGCCAAGAACCAAAATAGAGCAACTCATATACCCTAGGTATCTAACCTCAGGACCCATAGACCTATGTTCTTGACAACAAAAAACAACCATTTTCCCCCTGATCACTCCATTTTGCCTAGTTTTCCTCTAATTTTGCAAAGAATAATGGAAACACTGAGAGTTATTTTACACAAATTTCCATCTTTATAAGTCACTAGAAACCTTCGTAACAAGTTTGTCGCTCACATTTTGTTAGAAGTTGCCTTGAAATAACTAAGTCTGGGCATTGGGCCGGCCCCACACCCAAACCCAGGCCCAGTCCCGGCCCGACCATTAAAATTTGAGCCCGAGCTCGGCCCGGACCTGACCCGATTAAATTAAAAAATATATTTTTTAATATAAAATAATATATAAATGTAATTAATCCTTTAAAACATTATATTTATATATATAATTTAATAAAATAAATATTAAAATATTTATCAGGCCCAACCGTGCCGGCCTGACAAATTATCAGGTCAGTCCGATGCCTTTTTTTTTTTGGGCCCTGGCCCAGCCCCAGGCCTGAGTCAAGCCAGGTACCAGTACCCGCCGGCGACCCGGCCCGATGTCCAGCCTTAGAAATTATTCATTTCCTTGATTGTTACCATTTATGTTCATCACTACATCTACTGACCTGATCAGACCCACGACTAGATCTACTTAGGGTCAGCAGAGCATTTTCAGCTTCAATTCTAATTTTCAAGCCTGAATTCTAGTATTAATGCAACCATTCTAGAAAACGGCACCTCTCTTCTCCCATTCCCACGTGTATGTTCTCCATTTCTGCAAGATTCAAAACCAAGCCGGCATCATATTCTTCTTGTTGAATCTGACTATTATTGTTATAAGTTCAAACAATTATATATCAAATTGTAAACAATTATAATATTCCAATAACCTTGGAGAGTCCATTTTCGACATTGTCACTTGTGACTTCTGACTGATTTTTGAGTAATCTAGAAGTCAATTTTCAATCTGACTGCAAATATAGACTTAGTGTCCATGAAGGCGAGTATCAGTACATTTAGACAATCCCTAGGTCCATGTTTCCCATTATAACCCTCATATTTCCATCTACAAGGTCAAGTACAGCCTGGTTAATTTTCAAAATGTGATTTTCAAAGAAAAAATTGTGGAACTTTTCTATCAGACTCGCCACGCCCCCTACATTGAACCTAGTCTCCATCCCAGTGTAGTTAGATTGCCAAACTAGGCTTGCGGCCTTAGTTTTGTTCCAATAGTAAAAAAGTCATTTGTTCATACATGCATTATTTTTGTATAAACTTAAGTTTGGAGCTACAAGAACCTAACTTAAGTTATTGTTATGCAGACCTGAGCCTAGTCTCTTCTGTGCAGTTCCAAATTTGAAGTAAGTCTCTTTATCTTATTGGGAAGGTTATAGTAGCAAAAGAAAGCCATCGGAATTTTTATTTTATACACAGGAAGAATCCTTTTTGCTTAGAGTAAGAGAAGGAAAAAGAATTGACCCACTATTGGCTAAACCACCTGGGCACTGGGTCCAATGTGAGTAGGGTCGCTTAGCCATGCTTCATAATCGGAAAAACGGGCTCCATGGAAATACATGCCACTCAACCAAAGAAAGATGATGGATAGTTGACCGAAATGAGCACTAAATACTTTTTGGGAGATCTCCTCCAAATCATTGGTATGGCTTTCCAGGACAGCTGTAGGACACGCTCGTACGCATTGGGTACCCTATACATGTATCATAAATCTTTACTGAGTGCAACATTAGATCTATTAATTTTTTTGAAACGTCATAAATTTTCAGTCTGGTAGCTTTAGTAAATGATTCAATATTTTGGCACCAGACGAATCGGTGATTAGACCTCATGATCTTACTGGTTGGGAAAAAGTGGGTTACCCTTTTTTATATCTAATAGTTCTTACCCCAGCATGGTGTGGGTTATCGGGAATATCCCCATTCATAGGTCCAAGATCCACATCTATGAATTGAAAGGTCCGAATGATCACCTAGCCATCAGTTGTTAGAATCAATAGGTGTTCAAATCATTCATTTGAATAAATTGTAAGGTTCATGCAGGGTGTGAGCTTGTTTAGAACTTAGCTCAACTAGGTTCGAACATAAATGAACATTTTTTACCATAACTGAACCCAGTCTCACCAGCATCCAGCTGAGTCCAAACCTAGATCAAGCCCAGGTCCGCCTCCTGAACACTGAGTTTGAGCCCATAAGACCCATACCATACTAAGCCTAATTTAGGTGCCCAAATCTCTGATCTTTTATTCACACCATATTATCAGAACTTAAATCCATATTTTGCTTTGATTCAGATTTAAACATTAATTTCCGATCAACAACTCTAAATTTCTCAATCCAGATCTTGATCTACATTTTTTTATCCAAGTTCAAGTTTCAAATTCTTCTCCAGATCTCTCTGAAATCCATATCAGAATCTAAATCTATATTTGAACCTAGAATTCATATATAAATTAATCAGATGCTGACACATGTTGGCCATCTACCCTTTTAGATGGATGACACACACCCATCTAACTTTTCATAATGTTGAAACTAGTCAAAATTCTAACCTAGAATCCCAACTTAGAATCCTAGAGACTCCAGCTCACCTCGGAGTTTCTAACTCTCTATAAATTAGGAGAACCTAAGGGAGGACAACCCATCTAAGGATCCTATCTTAGATTCCCTTGAGTTCACACCCCATACATCGGAGACTCTCTCAAGTTTAAGGTTGGGCAATGGAATAGGTACCCGACGGATACCTGGTACCATGCCCTAATTGGACCCGGGCCCTAACATTGGCGTCGTGCTGCCCGATAAGTTATCGGGTTAGGTTCGGCTGGCCCGACTAGGCCCCACATGGATTGATAACTTACTTTAAATATTATTTGATTAATGTATATATATATATATATTATGATTAATTATATTTATACATAATTTTTTATTAAAAATATATTTTTTTAGTTATAACCAAGCTGGCCCAATACCGAGTTTCAAGTAGTAAGGTCGGACCCGAGCTACGGTCACGAGCTGTGGCCCAGCCTGAGCCCTACTCCTTAGCGAGCCAGTCCAGTCCAATGCGCAGGCTTACTCAAGTTGCTTCCCTTAGAGTCTATGGCAACCTAAGGAGCCCTCCATTGTCCTCCACGTCTAGGAAGAAGAAAAAGAAGAGGAAGTCGAGGTAGGACCTCTCTCTCTCTTTTCATCTCTTTCTACCCTCCTCATCTTTCTCTTCCTCCTTTTCTTCATTCCCTATTTTCTTTTCTTTTAAGTTTATGATTCATGTATGCATTGCATTAAAGCACTCATAGGAGGCTTCATGTGTAGTTGTTCATTCTTTGCTTTTTTATGTCATTTTTCTTCATGTTAGCATAAACACATCTAAATTAATAGTTTCATGCTTTTGAGTCGTCACATTTGGGACTTATATGTGTTTTCTATGTTTAAAGTTACAAAGTTTTGAGTTCCTGAAAATTCGGAATTGCAGAAATTCCAAAAGTTTGTCTGATTTTGCAAATCTATATCTCTCTAAGTAGAGATCATATTGATAGTCTATAAAAAACATGTGTTCTTCCTACATATCTAGGTTATTTTCCCAACGTCTCATCAAATTCTAGGCTTTTTTAGTCCTACATCTTTTCATTTTTCCCAAAGTCGATTTTTTTCAACTTTCCTACTAAAGAAATCGGATTTTGAAATTTGTCTAATTTGTGAACTTTGAAACTTTTGACTATGAACTCCAACTCGTATCTATGAATGCCAAAAGTTAGATCCGTATGTCTACTTCTTCTCCAACAAATTTCGGCTAATTCCAAATTAAGTTGGGATGATTTAATTGAAATTATTTCTCGACAAATTTTTTTTTGCAGAACTCTGGAGAATCATATTTTTCATCAACTTTGTAATGTCATTTTTTCCTCTTAGTTTAACTTTTTTTCAAAACTTTCAATTTCTTGTAGCTGTCTGTCAAACCAAGATGTTATCCCCAAAGTTTCAGCCCAAAATGTTTCTATCTTAGTCGATGCCATCGTGAAGTTGACTGTTTCGCTAGTTTTTCTGTAATTTTTATGCATTTGTGTTTCTACTCTAACTTTATCATATCATAACTTTTGGATCCATGCATGTTTTTTTAATTCTGTAAATTGCTGTTAATTCTCTATTATACAGACAATTTCTAGACCAGTTTCATGGCAAATTGAGTTAATTTGATATATTTTTTAACGTTCCAATTGCGATCATAGTGATTAAGTCAATTCCATTTCTATTCGTTTTTGCATTATTCATATTTCTGCTCTAAGTTTTTAACTTTCTAACATTTTATCCCTCGCATGTTTTGATTCTCTGTTATAGAAAAAGTCTACCTATTCTCAGACCAATCCAAGTTGATATCGTAGGATTTTAGTGAGACCAAATATAGTTGTTCAATCTATTTTTCATGTTCTATTTTCTGCAATTTTGAGCTTGTGTTATATATTTCTAGTCCTATATCTTTCAAATCCGAAAGGGTTTTTTCAAACCTACAAACTGGAGTTGATTTTTGTATGTTTAGAGAGTCATCCTACCAAATTTCATTTCAATATAATATAGTCAGCCTAACTTTTGAACCCATCAATTTGCCTTATTTTTCAAACTTGCACAATTGTTCTTGTTCTAGCTTGTTAACCTGAGTTAAATTTGAATTTAACGTCTAGTCTGGAGTTTTTTCATGTTTAGGGTTTGTTAACGTGTCCTAACCCTAGTCTAAGGTATTTAGGCTTGCAAAACTTAAATTAACATGTTAGCTTTTATTCTTGTTATTATGACTATTATGTTTGATTTTTAACATCATAGTGCTCATTTGATTTCACATTTGCATTTGAATTCAGTAAGCAATTTGAGCTAGCTCATTATGTGACTCGTGACAATAGTCCTTGCACGTGGTTCATGACCTAGCGTGGTTTCTATACGGGTACAGTTTTTATGCATGTTATAATTAGATGTTCCATGTTATGTTTTGTTATGTTTGACATGCATTCATATAGTTTGCTTTCATTTTGCATCACACATTCAATTTCAAGTTATGCACCTATAATTAGGTTCACGAGAGAGTCAAATTGGATTAATAAACTACATTCATGCGACAACAATTCTTACATGCACTTGGTTCGAACTGATTTTCATGGGGACGTAGATTTTCAAAAACATAGTTTTCAATTGCACCTTTTCATCAGTTTTCGAACTTGTTTTCCAAAACCTTAGGTTTACACATGATTGGGAATTCAACCTCATATTTAACCTACCTAAACCATGTTCACTTGATGTCTCAACCTAGACCAGGCATGGAGTCCCCTACAACAAGGCAATAGCTCCTATACAAACTACTGGGGAGACCATAGCAGAGAAGTCGAGACCTAACAACAGAAGTAAACCGGAAGTGTTGCGAAACACTGGGATGGGAAACGAAATGGGATGTACCGGATTTTTAGCAGTTTCATTCCCGTTCTTCATTTCCTTCTTCTCGAATCCATGGGTTCCTATTTAGAATCTTTCCACGGTGTGCTCCGTTTACTATTCTTTCGTACCCTTTTCCTTTTACCACGCATTTAGAGTGTCTGTTGTATCAGTAGAGAACAGTACAATCTTTCCCCCTATGAAAGAAAGAAAGAGGTCAGTGCTACGGCCCCCTATTGTTTAATCCAATATTGACCGGGGATGAGCCCCTAATTCTTCATTTGACCTAGCGGTCCTTGCTTTTTTTTCATAAAGCTATCAAGTGGAGCCTTCTTGACTCCACGGGGCAAATTTCTCGTACTTGCGTGCTATAGCAACATGGGAAAGAAGGCTTCCTTCCCTGATAAGCTTTGCTAGTTCTTTGTGCAATCACTCACAAAGCTCACATGCTTTGCGTGTGTGCTTATCTCAGACAAAGATATGAACTCTTCGGTCAGGGGCTGACCTTACTCCACATTAGGACTATGTGAAAATCCTGACCTAGTTGAGTTTACCTTGGTTGACCCCCATAAGCTCAACACTAATTGGGCTTATCAAAATAAAATCTTGAATCAAATAGGTCCAATCTTGCAAACCTAGGTCAAAAATTAGATCTAGGCCCTTGGAGAGGAAGGGCATATCTTTGAATTTGGATTTGAATCCGATTATATATTGGATCTCACTTTGGATATCAAATTTGGAGCTTTGGCTCTGTATTTCAACCAAGTTGGATTATGATTTCAAATCATATAGAGTTGGATATCAATGTTTGATTTCAATGTAAAGATCACATTTAAAACCTTAGATTTTTGAATTCGAGCTATTTGACTCAAGATACCGGCTCTTCCAAGTTTGGAATTCAGAATTGAACATAGATCTCAAGCTTAGTTGACTGCAGATCCAAAACCTCAGTGTAGAACCTTCATATTTGGATCATTGAATTAGATCAAAAAGTACATATTGAAATCGCCTCTGAATCAAATTTTGAACCTAGATTTGGATCACGATAATTTGCATTTCAAATCATAGACTTCATTATGTCCATGTGCCAAAAACCTTAGAAACCATATCTCAACTCTGTCTGGAGCTAGTTTGCATGCATCATATAATTAGGTCTAGGATTTGTTGTATGGATCGATGATGACACATATCCTTAGTGAAGTGTATCCCTAGGTTCCAAATAAACTCTTTTAGTTCATGCATTCAAATTTCTGATTATCTATATAATGTTACAAGATCTCATTTTTCCAAAAGTTAGGACACATTTCTGAATTTAGGATATGGATGAGAAACATAATCTAGAATCTGGAATACTTAACCTAGTCCTTGATATGATTACTGCTGGTGGAGGTAGTAGGAACAGTCAGATCTCATACCAATACGTCAAGTCCTATCTCTCATGATTTCCTATAAATGATACGGAGGTGAGTTTTTTTTTCCTTGAACTTTTTCCATATGAATGATCATATTCAAGATTGCAAATTTTTGCATGCAAACGGTGGCTTAATTCCCATGTACCTTGCAAAAAGCATGGTAACTTCCTTTGTGTTTTTACTGGAAAACTGTATACTCATGAGTTAAAGCCAAATGAATATTTCACTCGTAGATTAAAAAAATTATTTATAATGCAAATCTATGGTTTTCAACATAACCCAACTTACATACATGAATTTGTCAGGCCCACCTTGTTTACCAGTTTGTCCAACGTCAAGCCATGAGGGAGAGTTAAGACGAAGAGAATCATCAGAATAGACCTAAAGCACATACGGTCTCTTTGTGTTTGGAGTACGATGCCACCATTGAGACAATTTGAGAAATCATCCAGATACAGATGCAATGGATAATGAGGTCTTCCTCCAAAGAGATGCCTAGCTATTGCAGTGAAGTGACTCATCAAATGGATCTAACCAATGATGACAGTGGGTAGATGACCAACAAAGCAGACAGTCGGGCTTGCTGCATTTGCATAGTCGTGTCATCATGGGAAACCCTACCTGTTGGGAGAATTTCACGAAAAATACAAATGCATCCTTGCTGAATCATCAAAAATAAAACCAAATAACGGAAAGCATGACGTACTTGAATCCATCACGTATAAATTCGGGGTAGTTTGTATCTTAAGAAATAGTAGTATCTTTCTGATGGGAGAAATACAAACTGATATGATTAACATACAACTATGCAGACCACTACCATATATTTACAGTAAATTTTTGGATTTTGCCTTTGAATGGATCCAAAAAATCTATATCCAGTAACCACACACATGAAATGACCCATACTCTTAAGAAATGACACTTAGACCCAACCCAACCATCATAATCACTGGCCTATCCCTCAGATAGCACACAATGCATAAATGTGTAGTGACACATGCAGACACACACATAGATCCCAATACCGCCATCTCTGGCTAAAAGATTTCAGTATTTGTATAAAAGCTTCCATATTAATTAACACGAATCAAAGGCCCTTCTAACGAAAGAAGAGATGGAGTGCAGGAAAGAGGGAGAAATAGGAAATGGAAGCAGAGTCAACACCTGAGAGTGAGGCGACAGTCACAAGTTCTAGCTTCATCATGACCTTCTCAAGCACATCCTCCACCTATTGTACAGTACAGCCCAATAGCCATCAGTTCCATGGCCGCTGAGTTCCATGACGGATCCAGGTACAAAATCAGAGCCAAGTTCCGCCGGCTAATCGCCTCCACTGCATGCGGTTTGTGTGCCTTCTACACCGACTCGCACCCACTCGTCTTAGCCGATTCTGTGCTTCTCCTACCCGAAGTTCAGCGGTTGTCCCTGGTCTTAACCGGTATTTATCTATCTAGCAAAGGATATGGGAGAAAAGGGAAGGGGAAAGCTACTGGAATGCAGAGTGAAGAGGCAAGGGTTCAGCTGAGGAACTTAGAAATCCATTAATGTAAATTATGAACGGGGACCCCTTCACAGAGTTACAGTATTATGGGCAGGTCGGGTATTGTATGGCCACTTAGCACATGGTGTTTCATGTGTGAGAACTAGATGTATTTAAGAGCCATATTTGGTGTAGTGTGCCAATATCGCGACTCCCAACACAAATTAAGGTTTTATTAGCATAAATATTTCGTAATGCAAATTATTGCATTACCAAAGGCTCCTTATCTTGTATTGATGTTCACATAAAATTGATAGTATATATATATATATACATTCATACATTAAGTCAAGATTTCTCAAACCTATTTATTTGTCAATAATTTGTTATAAATCTTTATATTTATTTTGAAATAACTATCTTTGAAAAATTAATTTAACAAGATAAGACCTTCATTGTATAGGCTTGTCTTGGCTCATGCTTAGCCATATTATTCACTTTAGACCAAACATTTAAAATTTGATTCTTTTCTCAATACCAATAATCAGACACTTAATTCAAAATCGTATAACTACTGCAACATAGTTTGCTAGATCATACAATCAGCAAACATGTCTAGTCAGGCAAGAATTTTTGCATAGCCACCAACATATCACCATATTGTATAAGATTCAAAGATTTAGGTAATCAATAGCAGAAAACATTTTATTTATTTAGCAGTGAAGATAAATAAATACATGGAGTCACATCCTCCTAGTTACCATTCATTTTCTTCAAATACATGTTTTATTTGCCCAAAGAATGAAAACAAATTAACTTATTAAAGGCAACTGTTAGATCTGGCAAAAAGATAAGGTACAAAAAACTTCATTTTTTTTTTTACTTATAGTTGATTTGTTTGCTATCGCTTTATTCTTGTGAATCTATATAATTTAGCATATGAAGTTGATGCTTTGGCTATAAAATACATGTCTCAGGTTCTTCTTCATGCAATAAAACGATCTCTTCTTCTCATTATATAGTATGAAAAAGTAGTTCAGAATGTCATGAAGTGCTAATTTTTTGGTGTGTTATATGCGTATGTTTCTCTTTTTTTATATAGATGTCATCAAACTTAATTTTCTCTAACAATGGCCAAATCCTTTTCTACCTTCAAAAAAACTTTCTAAACTTAATTCCATGTATATATTAAATTAAAAATTGAGGAACTTTTGTTTCATGTAAACGGATCTGGTGCTTCTTATGTAATTAGAAGGTTTCTTATTTGAATGACGTATGAAGAGGCCACTTTCCTCAAAATGTTTACCAAAATGCTAGCATTATAGTACACCCATTTCATGCTCAATTGTTTTTTAGTTTACAACTCTATTCCTTCCAGAGTTTTTGATATAGTTGATTGATGAATGAATCATTGATGGAGCTGAATTTTGCGTCTTTTTCGGATACAAAATCGATGCTACTTAAGCATATGGCAAAATATATTTTACTATATACCAAAAAAAATAACAGCTTTATTTTTGTTTTCAATTATTCTATGCGCAAAAGATACATGATGTGTCTGGAAACTTGCTCTCTTTCGTTTGTGTGAAATGATACGATGTATCATGAAACATGATTCTTTGAAAGGCCTATCAGTTATTTTGACAAGCATTTTTTATTCAAATAGTCGTTTATTCACTTGATCGTTTTCATACTGAAAAAACGTTGGCTTCATAGAGAACCTCTTCACTTCTTATAACAATATTCAATTCAAATAAATAAAATGTATTGTTTATTTTAATAATTGTATTGTGTATTGTGGTTTGTCTCAGAATTATAATAAGCAACATGTCCTCATGAAACCTAGATAAGAAAATAGACAAGAAAAATGTGTAGAAGATACAATATTACAATTGCACTTAAACTAACTACAGATTTGGTTAGGACAGAAAGGTCTAATATATTTACCCTAAATAAATTGCGATCCTGAATTTTCACAACTTATTCCAAAATCAAAGAATATTTAAAGTGCAAACTCGTTAAAACACTCATTATTATGTTTTTTTTATTTTTCTTTTTTTTTTTGATAGGTACTAATCATAAAGTGGCTTTATAAAATTGAGACATCCATTAACAACATTACCTTTTGTTCACTTCCTTCATCCAAGGGAATTGAAGAGGTCTAGAAAGATAAGCCCACTTGTTAGTTGCTCCTACATGTGTAGATACCCAAGATGAAGTAACATGGAAACATGGATGCTAGACAAGGATTGACTGTCAGTTTGATCAGCCCTTTATGTATCATGTGCAACCAATAGGTACATCAACTTTTTATAGGTGCATTAGGTTGGGTCTCAAATAGATTCTTCTGTCCCTACATTATGAATTCACCAGAATGGGTTTTATGTCTTAGGGAGACATAAGAATTTGGACGAAATTATCTAAGGAGCTATTTACACGACAACAAATATGATAAATAGTGACAGTCAAAATCGTCATTATTACTGTGGCTTCAGTCGCTACTGTATAGCATGACAACCAAAGTTTAGTCACCATAGATCTTGTCACTTAAACTACTAGTGGCAAAGTCGGCCATTTCCTTTTTGAGTAGTTGTAACTGTTAGTTCAGCCGCTAAACTCATGTCCTTTCAGCGACTGAAATGGCCATCACTGTTAATAACAGTGGAGATGACAACTTCAATTGCTTAAGTACCTGTTTAGCAATGGCTTCTAGAATTACCTAATAGCGACACTAAGCAACTATTTTGTGTGTCCTAACATAACAATAGAGATGACAATTTCAGTAAACTAAAATAAAAGATTAGTTATGGATTTGTCTGTCACCTAACATAATTTTGGTGACGGTTTCTTCCCTCCCCCAATACCAAAGATTAGCAACAGATTTGTCCATCACCAAGTACAATTTTAATCATGATTAGTGCTGCCACTAAAGACTGAATAATTGCTGCCACATTTGTAGCTATATATATATATATATATATATATATATATATATATATATATATATATATATATATATATATATATATATATATACAATAATTCACAAAAACAATAATTTTTTATTATTTGCATAATAAAAGTAACACTGTACGTTAATAATTTACTAATTAGAGTTATAAATAATTGAAAAAGCTTATGTAGCAATTCTTTTTAGGCCCAAAGAGACTGGCATCAAGGGCCATGCTCAGGTCTGCAACATGAAAAGATACCAAGTAGTGGAGGGCATGTCAAGGTCGGCCCGAGCACTGGGCCAACCAAGGGCCCAATTTGAGACGGTAGGGTTGGGCTAGTTATCGGACTGTTGCATGGGAGCTCAATTACTGACAAGGCAACAAGAAGGCCAGTGTTGTTTTGCCGTCAGCCTAAACCACTAAAAGTTTTAAAAGGACAATTAAACCGCTAACAGGCTTAAACTCTTCATTTCACATAGTTCAAAAACCACCACCTGCCCACAATCTACCCTCTGTCAGATGAGGCAACAAGTACCACCAAAGGGGGTGGAGGGTATCTTTTGAAATTTTTTATAAAAAAAATGGGTATTTTTAGACTTTTTTACTTTTTCACAACCCTTATGTTTTTTTTATTTTGTTATTTTAATGGATGTATTTTGGTCATTGTACACTGCATAATTTTTTTTTTTGCACAGAGGTGTGCACATAACCTGCTTCAACCCTCGGAACCTTTCACGCACCACCATTGTGCGAATCTGGCACTAGTGAGTCTGATAACTCTCTCTCTCTCTCTCTCTCTCTCTCTCTCGCTGAGTGGTATTGCATTGGCCGTGGCCGATGCAGGCCCTTTTCTTTGCATTGGTCATAGCCATCACATTCACCTCTTTTCCTCTCAAATCTCTCTCCCAATGGGGGAGCCATTGCATCTTCTCTGGTCGATGCAAGCCTTTTTGTCTAATTTGCATCATGGTTGGTCATTTCAGCAGGACATGGCCGATCTTGTAGCTTTGTAGGTATTTTGTGAGATCCTGCAGTGTTGAAGCCGACAGTGCTGACGGTAGGTTGCAGGTTCATCTGTCTATCTCTTATTCAGAACTTCTAACATAAGCCGACTATTGCACCTGAACGAAAAAGAGACTCAAAGAAGATGAATACCTGGTATAACGTGGTTCAGTGTAAACTCACACCTACGTCCACGGAAAAGGGCAACTATTGTTGTTGATTGCAATAGGCCTCGATCTCCCTTTTATTTATAATAGAATTACGTGCACCATCAAAATCATTTTCTGAATAACAGGCATTGTTTCGATATTTACAAGAGGAAACAATATTTAATTTACAGTTTGTGCTTCCCTGTTTGATAGTTGCATCATTATCACTTGTTGTGTTGACAATAATCTTAATAACTGTTTGGCCAGCTGTTGTCTGTTTATTATTACCGCCATTATCTTCGGCAAATGGTGTTTCCTTATCAATATCACCATTGTCGCCTTTACCATCATTACCACCAGTATTGTCTTTAGTCTCCCTCAAACTACGCAGCAGTATGGAAAGTGCTAGTTTTCCTCTTAAATTTTGAAGGTGGTCCTTGAGAGAGCTTTGGTAAATATGTCAGGCCATTATTTGGGGTAAGAAGACCTAGCGCAACCTTTTCCTATAGGAAATGTTAATCCAATTTCACGTGCTTCATACAAGAATGAAAAACTGGTTTTATGGATACTTTGAAGTGCCAACAAGTTGTCACAATAGAGAACTGGTAGCTCCGAGAGATAGAGTCCAATATCTTTAAGGATATATGTAATCCAAATAAATTCAGCAGCGGCATATGCCATTGAAGATACTTAGCCTCGGTGGTAGATCTAGCCATTGTGGATTGCATATTTGCTGTCCACGAGATAAGATCAGTCCCAAGAAAGGTAACAAGACCAGTAGTGGTGCGACAAGTTTCTTGACAACCAGCCCAATCAGAATCAGAGAAGGCATGAATGTGCACTTGATTGAACTCACGAGCAACAAATCTGGCCTTTAGTCGCACTACAGTTTCATCGTTCTTGAGTTTAGTTTTAAAACCCACCAAGTTAAAATGACATTCATACCTGGTTTGCATGGTGCCAACGTCCAAGTGTAGCATTGTTCCAAGGCATGCATCTCTTCCTTCATGGCAGCAACTTGACCTAAATCCTTAAGAGTCTACTTACTAGTTTTAGGTTCAAGTGGTATTGTTAATGCCAAAAAACACTTAGGATTTGGTTTTAAGATACCAGCCTTAGCTCAAGTTACCATGGAGTGAGCATTTGAGCTCGTAATAGACTGACTTCCTTCATGATGGCTTTCTTGGCTTGACTGTCATTCTTCATGCTAATGATGATGACTTTGTGTCTCATTTTCTATTGAAGACTAATCATTTTCTTCTTTAACATGTGCCTCTTGTGATGAAATATTGTCTAATGAACCATCGTGTAAGAAATCATGGTGGTTGATCACTTGACATGAATCTTTTTTGTTTTCATCTTTGAAAATATTTGGGCAATGATCCAATTGCTATAGGTAACACCTTCTTTATAGGTTGATATAGAAGAAAATAATGTTGTAGGTTGTTTATAGGGGAAAATACTTTCATCAAATACAACATATTGGTATATGTATATTCTTCCTGTAGGTGGATACAAGCACTTGTATCCCTTATGTGTATTACTATATCCCAAAAACATGCATAGTAGAGACATCGGCTCAAGTTTGTTAAGAGCATAGTCTCTTAGATATGGAGAACATGTAGTCCCAAATGTTCTTAAACAATAGTAAGAAGGACCTTTTCCAGAAACAAGTTCAAAATGAGACTTCATCTTCAACGTTGGTGTAGGAAATCTATTAATAAGCCAAATTGCAGTAGAAAAAGTTTGAACCCAGGTTTGAGCTGGTATATTTGCATTGAACATCATTGCCAACCCAAGTTCCACAATGGTTCTGCGGCGCCGTTTTGCCACTCCATTTTGTGGTGGTGTCTTATGACAAGCCTTGTGATGATGTATTCCAGTTTCTTGCAAATACGCTGCTAGTTTAAGACTATTAAATTCACTTCCTTCATCTCTTTGAATCTTCTTAAATTTTCTAAATTAATTTTCAACATATTTATGAGAAATTGTAAACACTTGGTACAATTCTGATTTGTGGTGCAAGGAATAGAACCAAGAGAACCATGTGGCTTCGTCAATAAAAGCAGCATAAAATCACAATTTATTAACTAAAATAAATAGGGTTGGTCCCCTTAGATCACAGTCAACCTTGTCAAAAGAATTATCACAATGTTCATCCATTGCTAAGAAAGGGAGATGACACATTTTTGCCATTTGATAACTAGTGCATATAGTGTTTAAGGAGCCAAAACCTGTCTCACAAATAGCCTTTTCATTTGCAAGAAAATCTACTCCCTCTTGATGAATATGGCCTAAATGTTGGTGTCATATTTCTTTATTTGTTGCTTAAAACCTTGTAGAGAAATATACTTCATGGATCCAGTCAATTGCTTCTCCTTTATTTTCAACTACCTAGAGATCTTCACTCCTCTTCCCTATGATTACCACCTTGTTGGTTGTCTTTTCCTTCACATCAAACTCATTAGTTGAAAACTCAAAAACATATGGGAGATCAGATGTTAATTGACTCATGGAGATAAGAATTTTCTTGATCTTGGGAATGACTAAAACATTATCAAGAACAAGTTTTTGTCGCCTATTTGCTATAGCAGTCTGGCTAACATGAGTAATGTCTAATTTTTCTCCATTTCCAACCATTATTTTATTTGTCCCATAATATTTTGATAGAGAATTGAGATTACTTGTATTAAATCTCACATGAGCGAGGAAAAACATTGTTGATCCTGACTATCAGTTGTTTTCATGACGGCTAATACTTGTGGGACCTGTTGTGACTGAAATGTCTCATTAAACCTGTGCAAGCATTGAGAGGGCTATGGTTCTTCTTGCTGCATATTTGGCATATAACGCCCTTTTCTTGAGCCGATCGGTTTTGATTGCCATCTTTACTTTTGTTGTCTGAGTTCCGTGAACTATTTTTGTTGTCTGAGTTCCATGAACCACCTTGAGTAGCTTGCACAAAGCCAAGTTCTTTGGAATTAGAGCTTTGATTTTGCCCTCCTTTGTTCCTTTGATCTGCTTGGCAGTGACTAATAAAAGCAACTTATGTGCTAGGGGAATCTCCTTCTAACGTCCTCATAGTTTCATGATTTTGAAGAAGTGCGACTACCTCAAGATATGAGGGTGTTGGTGGTTTCAACATGGTTGTCAGTATGATTGTTCGGAAGGATTCATAATCTCTTCGAAGACCAGTGAGAAGCCAAAAAACTTTAGTCTCATCTGCAATAGGCTTTCCAATGGCAGTGAGCTCATCAGAAATTTTTTTAAAACTCCGAATGTATTCATCAATGGAATCCTGACTCACGGTGGTCCCTACCTCCATGGCGGTCTTTTGTCCAATGACGATGCCCAAGATCTCCTCAACAAGAGTTCAAATGATTCATCCTTTAAGTAGTCGATCTGACTTCCGCCAGAAGAGATAGTCAGGATTAAGTTCCGTGACTGCATTTCCATCGGAGGTAGTGAGAAACTGTGCGGGTGACTGATATTCTTCGTCTATAAACCCAATCATATCTTGGCTTTTAATGAGCCTCATCATCTATGTTTGCCATAGCAGAAAATTATTTTGATTGAGCTTGATTGGCACGAAGTTGGCTACATTCAGATTATACTGGTAAGGGTATTTGCTTGGAGCATATATTGAGCTTTGAGGAGGATTGTTCTGCACCATGTGGTTATCCCGCTCTGATACCATGAACGAAAAAGAGGCCCAAGAAGATGAATGGCTGGTATAACGTGATTCGGTGTAAGCTCATACCTACGTCCACAGAAAGGGCAACTATTGTTGTTGATTGTAGTAGGCTTGGAACTCCCTTTTATTTGTAATAGAATTACAAGCACCATCAAAATCATTTCCTGAATTACAGGGATTGTTTCCATATTTACAACATGAAACAATATTTAATTTACAATTGCTATTTCCCTCTTTAGTTGTTGTGCCTCCCTATTTGACAGTTGCATCTTCATCTCTTGTTGTGTTGTCAATAATCTTAGTAACTGCTTGGCCAGCCATTGTCTGTTTATTACTACCACCATTATCTTGGCCAGATGATGTTTCTTTTATCAATACAACCATTATCGCCTTTACCATCATATTGTCTTTAGCACCTACCTTGGCCCATACCTGTTGTCAGCTCCTACTCTGACTAGGTTGAAGAAACGGACTTTGACCCTCTTTAGACTAGATCCTACATAGATCCATGATATTGACGCATGGATTGTTGAAGAAGGCCTTCCGGGCTAGATCGAATTGTGAGTACCAGCCTATGCACACAACAAATATACACCCTTTAAAAAAAAGAAAAGGGTTGGGTATTTTAGAATTTTTTATCATGAGATGTACTTTTAAGTCTTTTTATGTTTTTTTTATAATCTCCTCTTTATTATTTTCAAAACCATCATTGTTCACTTTATCAAAGGTATTCTAGTCGTACACTCCTATGAATGCACAGGAGTGTGCATATAACAAGGTTTGATCTCAGGGCGGGTTGGCTGTGCTGAGGTGGCTGCATATCCAGCATGACCCTATCACGTGCAAGCTGTTGACCGTGTTTTGATCTATGCAATACATTGGTTAAACGGTTAAAGAATGATTACATTGCATGAGGGTGGAGATATAAATTTTTTATTAGAAGAATCAAATTATAGTTTCAAAATTTTAATGAGAGCTAAAATATAATTTTTCAAAAATTTTTTATAAGTCAAATGAATTTTTTTAAAATTGCATATGTAATTTTTTTTTTTTTAAGAAAAAAAAAAGTGAGGGAGGGCCGTAGCCGGCTAACTCGTGGCTCTGCCCCTCCATTGAATGGTCACGGCACTTTGCAGTCAATGACTGTAAGGTTGCCATGCAGCCAGCCACTCTGCGTATTGACCAAGTGAATAACAAGCAGATGGTGCACTGCTTGGCCATGTCAGGCCGTGTGCACCTGTGGAAACTTAAGCCAATAAGTTCTGGAGTGCTGATGTAATGGCTCCTTTCCTGCATGCTACCAGTTATCAGGGTGCATGGTGACGGGACATGAGCCTATACAGTTTGAACTATTCAGATAAACACAGAGCTGCTCGATCAATCCCACCTTTTGTAAATAGGTTCAGATTCACGAACATACAAACCTCTGCTTCTTTCCCTCCCTGCGAATAATTAATGATGGAGTTTGGAGTTAGAGCGAAACTAAGCCTGTTGAAGATTAATATATATATCTCATTTTCCTTTTCTTAATGAATAATTGGATAAAGGGGTCTCAAGGAGTGTAGCATAACTGGTTGGGGTGAACGATGCATAAAAGACACGTCACCACTTCGATTGTCTAAGTGCTATTCCTCTAGAAAGTGAGCATGCATCGTCGAATTGAAGGCATCTCACCCCACCCAAATCTGGAAACAGTCCATCACCTACACTCAAAGAATGAAAGGACTTGGGGCCCGTTTCGGATGCGGTGGATTCTTAACCTAAGTTAACAAAGGTTCTCATTTTCCATCTCTCTCTCCTTCTTTTCATGATTTCCTTGAGAGTACCAGACAAGATGAGATTACTTTATGGTGTAGCGCTCAATTTTGGGTGTCTGATGTGAAGACAGGCCCCTGCAACCTGGGATATGTTGGAAAGGAAGAAGAGCAAAGGCGAAAATTAAAGTGTTCCACAGTATCCCAAGTTTACCGTTATCAAGGAATGCTTCATCCTATGCAGGACCAGAGACGAATTCAACTACAATATTAACAACAGATCAGCTTGTAAAAGAGACTTGGCTACAAGCCTACAACTGACGCAACGCATATATAGGCGGCGACGGAGCAGGACACTTGGTGTTTCTCAGGCTGAGGGATATTTCTTTTCAGGTATTCGACGGTAGTGGCAAAGATACACGGAGGCTGGTGTGGGCACTACTGCCTAGATGAGACCATGAACAATTTTCATTAGACAGACCCAAAATTATACTGTATATATGTGATTATTCAAAAGTTATATATGTAAGTAACCACACCAAATTATCTGGGCTTTTGACTTTAAATGTCCTTCAGCTAAAAAATCTTGGCTTCGCCATTCAATTTGGACAGTGGATCGAACTCTCCTTCAAAAGAGACTACTCTTAGTCATAATCTTGACTCTACCAATTATGTTTCTCCTAGAAAGAGAGATCAACTCTCAATGGCATTAAATAATTAGAAACAGTGGCCGGTGCGTGGCGCTCGACTGGATCCGTCGACGGCAAGCAACACATTATTAAGTCAAAAGCAAACAACCAATAGATCAGTTTTTCAATTAACATCTTGCCGAGAAAGTGTGGAGTTGTTGAGGGCCAGCCTTGCGAATGACGAATAAAACAAACACAAATATGTGATGTTCAAGAAAAAAAAAATTGAAGTGGAAAGGTGAGCCGACCCATGTTTTTCCTTTAATTCTTATCATTTTTGTTGTTGTTACTTTTCATTCTACCTTTTATTCTATGAGGAATTAAATTTGCGATGATCTTGCTCCGAGATGAAGGCAGCCTGTAGGGTCCAGCAACGAGAATGTGTGTAGTTTCAACTTTCCCCTTCCATCTCTTTAATTATGCTATCTGTTTTTTTTTTTATCCGGAAGTTTCAAATTAAAATACACTTAAATTCCATAAGGCCACCAAAAAGGAAAATAAGGATAAGCAAGATCAAATGCATGCTTGCTTTCTTTTGATGTAATCAAGTGTGGATCCTTTATGCATTTGACGCTACAGGCAAATATGTGTTAGTTTACCTAATTAAGCTTATATAGCTTATATTGGATCATTTATGGAGGAATGGTAGAATGAATCGATTACATGTATAGGATGTTTGACATGTGAGTGTTTCATGAATCTACCCCAATTTTAGGACAGATTCTTGGAACACTCACATGGTATTCCTAATGTCCACTCAAGAAGAACCCACCATCCAAGATATAACTCACAGGCAAGAAGAGCCCCAACAAACGGACTCTGTCGAAGTCCAAGTATTCGCATGGGAAAAGGTTCAACATATGGAGCTAGAAATGTGCAAAATGAGAAGGGAAATGGAGAAACAGGAAGCAGCCCGTAAGAAAGACATGGATGAGTTAAGGGCCATGTTTCAAACCTTTACCACATCCCAAATTATGGTACAGGGAGAAAGGACAGCCCAAGGTCCTAATCCTACGGGCATCGACAAAAGAAAAGGAGTGCTAAGCGGTCCCCCATGTATTAAACGAAGTGGACCCGAATGTATCTCATGTTGGCACTAGTCTTGAAGGAGCCAGGCTAAATGAAGCAAGGAGAACCGGACCTGAAGTCCTCCCTTGCGCCTTGGACCTCCTAACCGTCCTTCCAATGAAACCAACGATGAGCAGTAGAAAACTTCCAACCGTACTCCCCGGTTTGCTCATAGTAGTCAGAACCGAACCTATGATGAGTCTGATGGAGACCAAGAAGAGACCCCTCCTCACCGTTCTCGAGGGAGTCAAAGGCAAGAATCACGGTGGACTCCCACAGCCCGTTATGAATTTCCTAAGTTCAATGGCGAAGGACTAAGAGAGTAGTTGTTTAAGGCAGAGAGATACTTCACCTGCCAACATGTGCGCAGAGATGAGTGGATAGAAACTGCCACTATGCATATGGAAGGAGATGCAACCTGTTGGTACATATGCTTCCACAACAAATGGATTGATCCCACCTGAGAGCAATTCAAAGCAGGTCTTCAGTTACGATTTGGAGATTCAACCTTTGTAGATTATGACGAGGAGTTGAAAAATTTGGTCCAGACGACCATGGTTCAAGCCTACCAAAAACAATTTGAGAGGCTCGCTAGTATGGTTCAATGGACAGAAAGATCAAAAAGGTCAATTTTCCTAACCTTGAGAACTGTACTTAAAGTCCTATATGTTTGTGTTAGAAGCCTATGAATAGCCCATGAACAAGCCAAAAGTTGCCTATCCTAGACTGTAATTCTGCCAGCCGTTGGGCAGTCAGATAGATGAAAGCCCTTTCGTTTGGAACAGATTTGTGAGGATCACATATATATCATCCATTGTCTTCGCCCAAGGGAAACTTATGACTCACTTATCTATTATGAGTTGACTCTATTCATCAAGGCAGATCTTTAGGGGTTGTTTGGCGGCAAGGACATTCAGGGAATGTCCAATGAATCTACCCTGAATTGGACCGCTAGTTTCAGTATTCCATGAATTTGGTCCAATAGGACACTTAGTGTCCTTACTAGTAAACAACTCTTTAGGGGCTGTTTGATACCCATAACATATTGTTACTGTCCAATTATCTTTCTCTAAAGTTTGTGGTACATTTATGAAACACAATATTACTCAATTTTTTACGGATGATAACAAATTGTTACTGATGCTAAACTGCTTCTTAAAGGCTGTATGGTAAGGAACCATGTTTTCGTTGGAATTCAATGTTGTATGAATATGTACATTATTCATGAAATACAGTAATATTCCAAATAACACAGTGTTCCCAAATGTCTTGACATTAATATGTAGCTAATAGAGCGGTTTTGCGCAATAGTAACATGATACTATTGTTCCATATACGTGTCCCAAAAATTGGGGCAAAATACTTTTTGAAATGTTTCATGAATCGACCCTGATTTTCGAAACAGATACATGAAAGTAACATCCTGGTTACTGTTGTCAAACGATTCCGACAGTTACTCCTAAGGCCTTGGCAAGAAGGTGACAAGTTCAAGAAGCAAGGGGCAGGTACTTTTTGGTGACATAATCTTTTTTGCCAACGAACCCCCAAGATAAGTGTGAATAAATAGGCTGGATAGACTCATGTGGGTCTGCTTTATCCTGCTGCCAAAGGTAGAAATCTTGCCAACAAATTCTTTACAATTATCCTACAAGTCAACTTTGAAGTAACAGGAAGAATGACAAGTTCGGTAACAATTGAGTTCGATTGACCAACTAGTAGTTGAAAATATATACATTGATCAGGTCTATCCAAAATAATATTTTTGCTCATTTGTCTCTTGTCCTCTTCGTCGGGTGGCCGTCCTGCTATCAGCAGGACGGTATCCTTTTCCACACATCAAATCCTTCGGATAACGGGATAAGCTTGTTGTCATAAGCATCCGGTATCAAACCTACCTCGTTCCTGTTGTCAATGGTATTGTTAGCTGGTGCAGCTTCTAAATTTCCATATCTTCATGAGATTGAGCTGGTCCGTCACGTATACCTGTCTTACTCAAAACCGTTCAATATAAATATTTACATACACACACATAAATATAAATACAAATACCTATTATATATATTGAGTTCACATTCTAATAATAATGAGTTCCTTATACATGTATATGTATGTGTACCTATGTATTTATATATTCATACCTATGCAAACATTGTGGTTGGTCGGAAACAAAACTCCATTTAGCAATCTATCAATCTGGGGATGCTGCTTGCCATCTCCGCAAATGATTTGGAGATTTTGGACCGAAGACAAGTTCAGATGAGAGTTCAGTTTCTTCATTGTCCCGAAATCGACCATCTGTTGGCTACCAACATTATCCTTCAATGCCACAGGGTCACTTAGCGTCTGGCATGCCTTTTCAAGGATGTTGTGCATGTATTTCCCTTGGGCTTCTATCCTTAATTGGAGATGTCTTTGCACCTGTATTCATGCATGGCCATATAGTTAGCTATATACGCAAGAAATCTATATTGTATATTTTATATCTATTCTCTTTTATCTCACACGAATGCAGATACGAGCGAATATTATATGGCATATTTTCAGGGAATGTATAGGACATATATAGTACCAGAAAAATTGATCGGCAACAGCGATTATTTAATCGCGTACCTCTAACTGCTCGTGTAATCTTCTCTCCACCTCCATTTGCAATCTGAGGGCTTCTGTTATGTGTACATTCCTAATAAAGCAAGGTAAGTTAAAACAATGATCATTTTCTAAAAGGATAAACAAAGGAAAGTTAGTGGTCTAATATTTATATCATTCATGATCATTGGAAATCCATACTCCCTCATGTTAATCATTCCTGAAGAAGAGTCTCCGTTCCTTTGTTGTTCTAGAGATGCTGTGTCATGAAGCACATTTTCACTATCAGTGAACGAGAGAGTGAGAGAGAGAGAGATGGCAGAAAAGGAAGAGACAAGAAACGGTCCACTTAGCTTCTATAGTGATCCCTAACCCTAATATCAATACACCATAAGAACAAGCCAACCCAACTGGTTGCGCTACCCATGGTTTAGAGAGAGAGAGAAGAGAAAGTGATTCTTATTTACCTCTTCCATTGTCTTTCATTGAGTGATCGTTAAATTCCTTGTGTGGCTGCTTCCCAAGTCTGAACTTCTAATTAGGTGTAGAAATACCAAAAACAACCAATGATGAGAAAAACCAAACGGACGGCCTGAATAGTTATTTAATAGCTTCAAATTAATTATTTAATTTAATCTGCTTTCGGCCTTGAGAACTACCTGGAGATGGCTCTTAAGATGGTAAAGAGTTAGCCCCTTGACACCCATCGCTCTCATGATTGTCTTTGGAGTTGCCTCTGTTGATCATCAAACCATTCTATCAATTTTGCATGTATTAATTTCAATTTGGAGGATATCCAAGAAGAAGGCGAAGCCAAGTGTTCAAATCACAGAGGAAAAAAGGCATGCACAGAAGAGAATTTTGCAATAAAAAATAAAAAGGAGAATTTGAGGAGAGAAGTGAGTACTGTCAGGGCCTCCTAATTGAGTGACAGCATCCACAAAGCGGTCATGCAGCTCCACTGTCCATCTCAGTCTGGGCTTTGGGTCAGTCGTGAGGACAAGCCCAGACTCCCCCTGAACACAGACGTGCCTATCTTGGGAAGACATGCTTGGTTTCTTTGTGTGCAGCATCATAGAGCGAGAGAGAGAGAGAGATTTGAATTGAGAAGAGTGACTGTATCTGAAGAGAAGAGAGGAAAATAGTCACCGTTTCTTGAAGAGAACAAGATGGGTAGTGGTGTTTTCTTCTTATCAGCACTTGGGTTCTCTCTTTTTCTCTCTCTCTGATCTCTGAGGAATAAGTTGCGAAGATTGGAAGGCTGTTATTGGAGGGATTGGGTGGTCATGGTGGACTGTTAAAAAAGCAACCGACTCCCAGCGTGCAATCCTCCGGCTTTTCTTTCTTTTCTCTACACACGCAAAAGCAGAGAGAGAGAGAGAGAGAGAGAGAGAGAGAGAGAGAGAGAGGTTAAAGCAGTTCGAGGCTTGAATAAATTGGACCATTATTTGGAAGAAACAAGATAAAGTGAGTAGGAAATTGTTGGGTCTGGTATATTTCAGCCATGCCACTCGTGAGGATGGATATTGGATACAGTAATGCCATATTAAAAGCATCTTCTTCTGTCTTGAAACTGTCAAAAAGCAACGGAAAGCTTGAGATGGAAAAGATAACTCCAGCGAGAACATGGAGAATCGATACTTTGTCAGTTGCTTGTATTAGGAATCAGGCATCTTTTCTTGGGAAGAATACAAGCCAAACCATAGTGGTCATCCTTTAATCAGTAACAAGGCAGTTGTAAACAGATAACAATGTCCTTACGGAGCCTTCTTTGTTTGTTCTGTTTTTATATATAATATATATATGTGTGTGTGTGTGTATGTGTGTTTCATTTAATAAAAGAAAAGGAAAACAGGAAGAAAAAGTCGCAAAAAGGACAGCCTGATGCTTGGAGTGTGTCCTTTGCCTTTTGCCTTCTTCTTCTTGTGCTTAAACTACCATCCACTGGCCCCTCTCCCTCTGCCCTAGTTTGATGGCGATTATAGTTTTGTTGGTTAATGCGAGAACTTTTTAAAGACAGTGTCAGTCGGTTTCTGGTCAAAAATTCCCCTGGATTACTTTCTGCTCGAGAGTATTGAGTATATCCAACTTCTAATTTTCAGCACAACGTGTCAACTAAGAGGTTGGACCCATATGCAAAATGTGGGAGTGCTCTGTCAAGCTTAAGGTGGCCTACTGTCCAACCAGACCCTGACCCAGCCCAAAACCTTGGAAGTATAGGTTTCTTTTTCAAACAGTGGATCGACTTATCAGACTTATGAAAATATACATCCCTAATATTTATAAATGTTTTTTATTAAATGAGTAAAGTTCTTATAAACCTATTCTAAATTTCTAATAGGGCACTTGGGCTTCTTACAAACAACGGTTTGGAAAATGATATAACTCATGCATTCGACTAATTAGTAAATAGTCATGTAAGGATTACATGACCATTGACATAAAAAAAAAATTCTAGTGTTATTAGATGTGCACACATTAAGGCGTGATGCTCGTAGGCAAGATGCGCATCTAGTAGGCATGGTGTGCACGCATTACTGCCCATCAAACAATTGAATGCCTCAAAAAAATAAAGGTGAGCGCACTTAACCTGACCAGTAGGTTTCAAGGAAGGTCACTCCCGGCATTGTTAAAGAGTCGGGAGAGGCCTGTCTAAGTCCACGCTTTCAACTCCATCCAGCGATGACATTAAGGTGCCCCTGCTCTTGCGTGAACTCTTCAGCAGCCATTGTGTGATCTCTGGTGAGGGTTGATCCAGTTTCGACGAGTATTTCACTTTGGGAGATGAAAGAAGAAATGACAATAAGGTTTATTTTCATTAAATCTATCAGATCAAATGTGATTTTCATTCTCAAAAGTTTTTGGAATTGAGAGACAAGATTTTCTTTCTTTCATATGTGCATAGGAGATACTAAGCGAAAAAAAAAAAAAAAAAGCTTTGGACATTTGGTTTTAGAATTTTTGTGAAATTATATTATACGTTGAAGAAACATGTTTTTTTATTTTTGTTTTTAACTGGAAAGTTTTTGGACATCTGGTTTTATCCAAGTAGTTTTTTTTTATATAATTAAGACTCTTTACCTTCTTATTTTTCATCTTTTACATTTTTTCAAAGACACTATATAATATTGGACCTGACACTTACGCATCACATTGCCGCATTATGTATCGCTTCGCCTCACAGATTCAATGCTTTGCATTGCATCAATGCACCATGACAATATTGAAGAAAACCATACTATTGTGCATTAATATTTTCAGTTGTAAGTGCATAACATGAAATGTGCATATCCACAAAATAGGTTCAGGAAATTTTCTATCTGCGGCCAATATTCTAAGCGAAACCTCAAAAATGGGTCTCATGTTTTCTCATTTTCATATACCTGCTTCACCTTGTCTGACAATGCCATCCTGGTGCCTCAAATCAAATCATACTAGTTAGGTGCATCTTACATTTTATATTGTATACGCACTTATATTCGCATATTGTCCGTACGTCCAAGTTGATGTCTTTTTCTGTATTTATAAAAACAAAAAAAAAGAACAGTTTTTATTTATGTTGACTAAGTTGTAACCACCCGAATCTCGTTGATAGAAATTGGTAAATGTGTGTACCTCTTGTCTTCGTGTCGTAGTAAAAATAGCAAACTAAATCATGAAATTTTTTATTTACGGGGCTAAAAACTTATCATAAGTGCTCTATTAGCAATAATACTGAAATCAGTATTAACTCATTATCTTGATCTCACGGAATCGATTCCTGAATTACTGACATTAACTCGTGGCGTCAACATTTTGAAGCATTAATCAGAAAGTTTGAAGCGCCATTGACATAAATATTCTCAGATTGAGAGTAGTTCGAAATCCAGATCCAAATAGGGTTGGCCAGTTCATACATGTTTCAAATTAGAGTTGCAGCGCGGTTTGAATTTAGTTAAAACTCCAAATGAGAAAATGCAAACCAATTGCAGATATGTCCATTTAACAACCAAACACATGTTGACTCCTTCGATGGAATGTGATACCGAGCAGTTGTGATGCCTGAAGCCTCAGACGGACTTCTCCAATGCTACGTTTCATAGCCCCTAATCTCATATCCAATTACCTCACATCGGATATGAGATCCTAGATTATAATGATATTAAACATTTTATCTGAGATCCACATGCATATTTTGGCCAACCTGGCACAGAAGAACGGAATGAATGTGTTCCATTTGTGCCAATCCAACACAAACATTGGACACGTCACGTTCATAACAGATAGGACAGAGAACACAAAGTATAAAAGGCCGAGCTATCCCATGGTGTTCTGTGGAACATCGCTCGCAGGATGGTGATTTCTCTCTCCAACGATCCCACCTAAGGCTGGGCATCGGGCCGGGCAGGGCCAGGCCAGCCTGGCCCGTTAAAAATGTAAAAAACGATGCCTGACATTATAAACGGGCCCGCCCGAGGCCCGGCCCATTTAGAAACGGGTTGGGCCAGGCCCACGTGATATCGGGCTTCGACTTATGCCCGAGGCCCGGCCCGATTTTATAGGGCCGAGCCGGGCTTTTTTGGGTTAAAGGAGTTGAATAACACGGGGAGAGAGACAAGTGAGCTTGGCACCGTTGCAGCGAAAGAAAAATGAGGGGGAGAGAGACAAGTGAGCTTGGCACCGTTGCAGCGGAAGAAAAACGAGGGGGAAGGAGGCGGAGAAGATCGCCGGCAACCCACTGAAACAGAGGCTTAAGTTGTAGTGGTTTTCGGATGACCCACAGGGGTAGAGACATATAGGGGAATGGCTATGTTCCGGCCGCAGCTCGTTGGCTTCGTGCTGCTTGTCTTCGTCGCCGTGGTGGTCGTGGGTGATCGACCTCAAGCAGTTCCTCCAAGGAAACAACGCCGCGCATCAGGGGAAGTATGACCAATAGACTGAGGGCGACGCTTCGCCTTACGGTTGGTCAGGGATCGTGTCCACGAGATGCAGGGTCACCGGGATCAACCTCTCCAACTCCACGCCACAGACGCAGGGGATGTTGTAGCCACACTTCTCCTCGCTCACAGCGCTCGGTTCCCTCGATCTCTCTGGCAACCCCTTTAGCGGACCGAATCCGGCGGACCTCGGGCAGTGCGCGTCGCTCGGCTACCTCAACCTCTCACACGACATCCTTGAATGGGGGGGGACCCTAACCGGCTAAGTTGCTAACATTTATTTTTCTGGAAAAAAAATAATCATGTCGAACTTCTCGGGCCGCCGGCGATCACAACGGCAGGCCCGACCCGTTAATTACTGGGTCAAGCCGAGCCCGATAACCTCAGCCCGAAAATCATTATTTCAAGGCCCGTACCCAGGCGGCAGCCCGGCCCAGTGCGCAGGCTTAATCCCACTTCTCTCTCTCTCTCTCTCTCTCTCTCTCTCTCTCTCTCTCCTCAGTTTGTTTCTGTTAAAAAGGAAAAAAAAAAAAAAAAAGCCATTGAGATAGAAAATTCTCTATTTCACTGAAAAAAAGAGAGCTTTCTAAGACGAGAGAGAGCTCATGCGAAAGTTGAAACCCTTGGCTGCCCCTTCTAGTATCAAACTTATGATCTTAAAAGAGAGATATGAGGATCTTGGATTCATATATGAGGCAAACAAACATGAAGGGGTCATTTGGCGAATAGAACACTTTGTGAGTGTTCCATAAATCTACCCCAAAGTTGGGATAGATTTATGGACATCTAGTTATAGTGCTTCATGAACATGTCCCAATCTTTGAGCTAAACAGCCCCTTGAGTGCTTGGATTTAAAAAACTGGATCACAAGATGCTGTTCAACTAGGCGCCCCTTTGATGTTGCCTTGCACGTAAAATAAGGAATGTGGATATATACCCATCATTTCAACATATGCTTTCTTCTTTTTCCGGTGCCTTGCACATTCCCACCTAGATGCCACTTGTAAGGTTAACCTTTCATAAGTTACTACTTCTTACTTTAATCATAATGAATTAGTCAAATTCATTTGACTGATATCCATATTAAACACTTTAACAAAATAATGCCAACTTTTGCTTGTAGATTCCTCATCAAATACGCGCTAGCTATAAACTTTTTCAATCTATTTATGAACATGCCAAGAAAACTTCTCTTACACTTTCTTAGATCAACAAGCATGTTCCGATTCTTGATTTTATCCTATGTCACTAGTTTTCTCTCCCCATTAGCAGTAGTGGTCATGACAAAATATTATAGCTTGATATTCAAGCATTGAAAGAATATTTGTCATGCTACTCTAAGTGGGGTCTAGCTCCCGTGGTTAAAAATTTTGATCTACATCTTAGTTGGTTACTTGAGGATTAATAATGTCTACTGATAAAAGCAAATAGTTTGCTTATTTTGGGTTGGATACTATATTGGCCATGATGGAAAATTTCAAAGGAAACATTTATGTTTGCTTCGTAGATGAAATATCGTCGAATCTAATGTCCACTGTTATTGAATCAATGCGTAGAAATGAAATGTGAAAGAGCACAAAATCTGTGAATGAAGCAACGATCTAATGGTTTTCAATCTTCTTTATGTGTTCATTCCTTGAGAGACCAAGGTTTTTTATCCTTTGAACGGAGAGACAGAAACCAGTAATCTAGTGCTTTGGAGACCACAACCTTTGTTTAATAACTTCCCGATGGTTTCCTTTTTTATTTAATTTCAACTATCTTAAATTTGGAAATGGAACAGATCATCAACAAGATACCTACACATTTATGAAATGCCATACCACATGAGACGACATAATGCCTAACCCAATTGAAGAATTTAGTAAAGCTAAAAGTTTAGACGTCTTATATTGGCCGGCCAAGGACATATATAGCCAACAAATAGATTCCCCACATTCTTCTACTAATTGGAACACATATGTCACTATACAATCATTCATTATGAAGATAATTTATGTGCTCAAAACTGCCCTTTATCATCTCCAACAATTTGGTCTATCAGTTATATTATTATTGTAGGGTTGAAATATCATAGTTACTTATATTGTATTTAGATCTTACAATGGTCGCTCACATCAACATACTTATTTTCTATGTGGTCTAAACATACTTATTTTCAACTGGTCTTTCCTTATTTTTTAGTGAAATCATAACAAATAAATTGAGAATGCAATTGAACCATAAATGTCTTTCCATGGCAAACATCAATAAGTATTTTACGATTGAAAATAAAATCTTGCAAATGTGATAGCTTCCCTCTCGAGAAGATGAAGCTCTTCGGATTCTTGTCGCCATCCATGGCCGGCTGCTTCACCTTTTATGAACACCTTCCTTTTTTCCTCTACAACCAAACTGTTGGAAACACAATATAAGAAAGTAAATGGAAATATTCATCAATCACCACCTCATATGTAGACTATGGTCACTACCTTTCTTGCATGTGCATCATTGCTAAAGTCGACCAAGGGCCTTCGAAAAAAAGGAAAAGTAGATGAAGGAGAAAAAAAATTGTTAGTTGGGAGTGTCACAAAAACACCCACCAAAAGCACCAATGAAGTATTAAAGAAGAACCCTCAAATTCTTCCACGATAGCTAACGCCTCAAAGCTGACCAACGACAGATATGGCAAGCTACATTCAAACGTCTTCAATCAATCCAAAATGGCAGACGACAATCCTGGAAATTCAAACAACAATGAGAAGTTTCTCTTTAATTCAAACGGCTACAGCAAATCCAACGAATTCAACAATGATGAAAATGGAAACATCTTGAATACAAATGGAACGCCCAAATCCAACAATGACAGCAACGGAAAAATGCCCAAATTCAATGACACCAAGGGAAAGATCTTGAATAGCAAATCCAGCGTTCTCAGCAAAGCCTACAATGGAAAGATTGATTTAAATGATGAGAGGACACACGCCATCCATGAACGTCAAAATCCAGCACATGGTCTTCAACTTGAAACGATGGGAGGAGAAAAAGGAAAGATACAAAATTGTGTCTTAATTAAACAAAATCCTCAAACATCTATTTGATGTATCCAACAGTTACAAATTGCCATATATATTGTAATGATACTCATGAATCGTCAATGAAGAAAAATAGCAAGAGAAGCTACCTTTTCACCGTGGACGTAGGTTCTTTTGAATCGAACCACGTAACTCTGTTTTCCCATTTCTCTCTCTCTCCTCTTCGTGCTTTCCTTTGTTTTTCTTTATGGTATTAGAGTCATCGGTGATCATGGCTTCTTCTTCCTCGGTAGTGTCGTCCAACAATTCATTTTTTCCACACCCACTGACCTAAATGTGTCGAACTTTGTCTCTTTGAAGCTGACGCACAATAACTTCTTACTATGGAAGACGCAAATTTTGGCTCTTATTGAGAGTCAAGACATGGAGGGGTTCTTGACAGGCTCGACCCCCACTCTACCAAATACGATCGTAGACCCTGCTGATCCGCAAAAGTTCATCTCCAATCCTAAGTTTGAATCATGGTGTCGATTCGATTGTCTTGTCAAAGGATGGATTACTAGTACATTATCTAAAAGTGTTCTTGGCTTGGTCGTTGAACTTAACTCTTCTCAAGAGATCTAGTCCACTTTGATTGATGCTTTTGCTCAAGAATCCCAGGAGCGGGGCTTTCATCTCACTCATATGCTTACAACATGTAAGAAGGGTGAAGATGCTTTTGAAATATATGTTGGCAAGTTCAAAACTATATGTGACAACTTAACCGCTATAGGAAAATCCGTTGGAGATAAAGAAAAAGCTTTTTGGCTTCTCCAAGGATTGGGAAAAGGCTACGAGCCTTTCGTTATGACTATGCTCAAGCCACCAGTTCCCTCATACAAAGAACTGGTATCTCTCTTGCAAAGTCTCGAAGTGAGAAACAAGTTTCTTAACTCCAACGCCTCGCCTCAAGTTGCCTTCTATGCTACTGAATGTGATGGCCAAAATAAAACTCGGGGTATTTTTTACAACTCCCGAGGGTGAGGACGAAATTACAATAATAGAAGAAGAGGAGGAAGATTCAATTCCCCTCATGGCGGAGGCAGAGGATACGTTTTGAATCCCTCTCAAAAATCCAACGATGCAACTAATTCTTACAAATGCATCATATGCTAGATTTGCGACAAAAGAAACCACTCTGCTATGAAGTGTTATAACCGGTTCAATCATTCTTTTCAATCGGAAGATGCAACTTAAGCACTCGTAACCCTTACCACCAATGATTCTCAAGATTCAAGGTGGCTGGTTGACACTGGAGCTACAGCTCATATGACAGGAGATGCAGGTAAACTTAAAAATCTTTTTCCTTATTTTGGTTTTGATACAGTTATTGTTGGAAACGGACAGTGTGTTTCAATCACACACATTGGACAAACTGAATAGCTGATATTTCTCCAAGTCTTTGTCTGAAGGATGTTCTTTATGTTCCACGCCTCACTAAAGATCTTATCTTGGTTAGCAAACTGACTAATGATTTCCCATATGAATTTGAATTTACATCTGGTTGATGCATATTAAAGGACAGAAGGACGGGTAGAATAATGGCCATGGGAACTGAACAAGGAGGTCTTTATGAAGTACAAAATCTGAACCATCACAAGGCTTTCTTCTCTACTCGTTTTCGGCGGGTGACCAAAGACTCTTGGCATGCGCGTTTGGGAATCCTCAATCTAGTGTTCTTTCTTTTCTGAAAAATAATAAGTATATTGATGCTCCCTCTAACGAGTCCCTCCCAGTATGTGCTAACTGTCAAATGGAAAAATTTTGCAAATTGCCATTTATTGAAAAATTGATATTGTTTTTCAGCCACTGAAAAAAATTCACAGCGACCTATGGGGACCGGTTCCAATTTAATCTCGAGAGCAGTATAGATTCTATGTCATTTTAGTAAACAACCATAGTCAATTCACTTGGTTTTATCCATTACGACATAAATCTGATTTTTTTGATGTCTTCGTTCATTTCCATAAAATGGTTGAACATCAATTTGACAGGAAAATCAAAGTTTTTCAAAGTGATGGAGGAGGCGAGTACACTAGCTCTCGTTTTATATCATACCTCTCGTTTTATATCATACCTTGACAATCTTAGAATTAAAATGCAATATTCTTGTCCCAAGATGCCTGAGCAAAATGGAAAAGCTAAGCGCAAACATCGTTCCATTACGGAATTGGGCCTAACTATGCTCTTCCATTCACATGCGCCGAAACATTTCTGGACTGATGCTTTCTCTACTGTCGTTTTCCTCATTAACGGGCTACCCACCTCGATGTTATCTATGGAGTCACCTTTCTCTATATTATTTAAAAGGACTTCAAATTATTACAACATGCGGGTTTTTGGCATTAGATGTTTTTCCTATTTGAGAGGATATGCTTGCAACAAATTTGATCCAAAATCAGTTCCATGTGTGTTACAGCACTCTCCATAAAGGATACAATTGTTTCGACCCCAATTCCAGACGTCTATACATCTCAAGGCACGTCGTCTTTGATGAAAAATCCTTTCCCTGAAAGGACCCGTCCTCACTTTACAGATAAGGGATCATGGAAAGTGATTTCACAACTTTCATTGACATTGATATTTCAAGCAATGAGAATATACAGTCGTTAGAATATGGATCTAGCCAAACTCCAGACCCACGACTAAATGTGTATGAAGATCCTCAACAAGACAACCTTGAAGGCAGCTCCCCTGACACCAATATTCTTCACAATGATCCTCTGCTTCCAGTCCACCATCATCTCCACCAAATCATCATAGTACAGAAAATCATGGGAGTGAGGATACCACCAATATTCCATCAACTTCCATCGAAACCCGAACCATGGTCACTAGAGCTTTGGCGGGAATACATAAGCCTAATCTCAAATATGCCAACGTCCATACTCTTTACTATAGTATTCCCAAAGAACTCAAAAGAGTACAACAAGCTCTTAAACATGAAGGATGGAGAGTAGTCATGGAAGAAGAGATGAATGCATTATGATCCAATAACACATGGGAACTTGTTCCAAGGAAACCATACATGAACATAGTTGGATCAAAGTGGGTATTCAAATCCAAATTGAAAGCTAATGGTAGCCTTGATCGATTAAAAGCAAGATTGGTCATCTGGGGTTTCACTCAAGTAGAAGGAATCGACTACCAAGAAACCTTCTCTCTCGTCATTCGACCAACTACAATACGACTTATGCTTTCCATTGCTACCATGTTTCATTGGAGCATTAAATAATTAGACATTAAAAATGCATTTCTTCATGGATCTCTTCATGAAACTGTTTATATGTCTCAACCACCAGGATTTGAAGACCCTCTCCTACAAAATCATGTTTGTCGTCTTCAAAAGGCATTATATGGACTTAAGCAAGCATCCAGAGCATGGTTTCAACGGTTAAGTGATTTTCTTTTCACTTATGGTTTTCAGAGCTGCTATTCAAATCCATCTATGTACACATTTCAAGAGAATAACCATTGCCTTATTCTCTTAATCTATGTTGATGATATGATTCTCACAGGTAGCTCCTCCAGCCTCATTCAGAAGTTCATATCTAAACTTGAAAAGGAGTTTCCGGTCAAAGACATGGGGCTGCTGAGTTATTTTCTTGGAATCGAAGTTTTATACACCGGTGCTGGTCTTTTTCTAATCAAGCAAAGTATGCTCAAGACATTTTAGAACGAGCTAAGATGTTGGATTGCAAACTGATGAATACTCCTATGGCTGCCACACTGGATCTTCTAGACACTTCACCGTTTCCAGATCCAACTCTCTATCGCACTATAGTTGGGGCATTACAGTACCTAATCATCACGAAACCAGAGATATCTTTCTCGGTGAATATCATCATCCAATTTATGCAAAGTCCAACACAAGCACATTTCAAAATTGCCAAACATATCCTACGATACATCAAATGGACTATCGATTATGCCATTCAAATTCTTTTTCAAAGCACTTTAGATTTGTATGCTTTCTCTGATGTTGATTGGGCTGGATGTCAACTCACCAGAAGATCCACAACAGCGTATTGCACTTACCTAGGAGCCAATTGTATTTCATGGAGTGCCAAGAAACAATTTGTCGTTGCACGATCTAGCGCCGTGGCAGAATATCGCTCCATGGCCTCTACCGCTGTCGAATTGACATGGTTCCTACAGATTCTTCGAGATATTGGCATAAAAATCACTACAACGCCTATTTTACATTGTGACAACATTAGCACCCTTTATCTAGTAAAGAATCATGTCTTTCACAATCGATCAAAACATATTCAAATTGAATCATTATGTGTGAGAGATTGCCACTTCTGGACGACTGATTACTAGGTTCGTCAACTCTCATCATGAAATTGCTGACATATTCACTAAATCCTTGGGGAAAGTTCAATTTTTTTGGATTACATGACGAACTGAACGTCATCAGCCGGTTTCGTTTGAAGGGGCATATTAAAGAAGAACCTTCAAATTCTTCCACGATAGTTAACGCCTCAAAGCTAGCCAGCGACAGATATGGCAAGCTACATTCAAATGTCTCCAATCAATCCAAAATGGCAGACGACAATCCTAGAAATTCAAACAACAATGGGAAGTTTCTCTTGAATTCAAATGGCTACAGCAAAACCAATATATTCAACAATGATGAAAATGGAAACATCTTGAAACAGAACGCCCAAATCCAACAATGATAGCAACAGAAAAATGCCCAAATTCAATGACACCAAGGGAAAGATCTTGAATAGCAAATCCAATGTTCTCAGCAAAGCCTACAATGGAAAGATTGATTCAAATGATGAGAGGACACACGCCATCCATGAACGTCAAAATCCAGCACATGGTCTTCAACCTGAAATAATGGCAGGAGAAAAAGGAAAGATACAAAATTGTGTCTTAATTAAACAAAATCCTCCAACATCTATTTGATGTCACCAACAGTTACAAATTGTTGTATATATTGTAATGATACTCATGAATCGTCAGTGAAGAAAAATAGCAAGAGGAGCTACCTTTTCACCGTGGATGTAGGTTCTTTCGCACCGAACCACGTAACTCTATTTTGCCATTTTTCTCTCTCTCTCCTCTTCATGCTTTCTTTTTTTTCTTTATGAAGCTGTAGCAAGTGTGTGTATGTGTGCAGGAGAGAGAGAGAGAGAGGATAGCCTGGGAAAGGAAGGTGACGCTCTCTATAGCAGCGAACAATGATTGGTGGTGATGAAGAATGATGACAATGATTGATGAATTATAGGCTGTTATAGCAGAGAGAGGAACTACATGGATAGGTGATGTTTTTGTTAAATAGTGTTCCTTGATATTTAAAAGAATGAAAACTAAGATAGATCATAAATATAACTCATAATATTATAGGAAAAACAATATCCTCCAAGGAAAGCCTGACTAAAAAAGAAAAATCATGGTAACAAAATAGGTAACAACAGCTTAAGATGTCATTGCTCATGACACAACACATAAGACAACAAGAAAAAAAAAAACAAAACTCAAGATGCCATTATTGACAATAACTAGTTCAGACATGCAATCTTCAAACAAACCTATAATAACAAACTGTAAAATCAATTCATCAACCAACTATCAACGTGGATCAGCTTCCAGGGATTTAGGATGTTGCTCAATGAATATATAAATACATTTGTAAAGAAGTGTATTATCACTAAATACATTTTGTAAGGATTATGAAGTATGAATATGGACCACTTAGTAGATTGCAAGATGACATGTCATAGTATATATGCAAAAGTGCATGCATCCAAGCACATCTAGAACATACCCAAATGGAAACATGACAACATACTTGGAAAATAGAAAAAATGTGTGTCAAACTAAAGAAAGTTCTCAAACAAGCAATATGCGGTATATAGAATAGAAAATCGCTTGTGCTATTGATAGAGAAAAAGGAGTTGTAGCTAAGATTGACAAGCCATACTTCTTCATCATAACATTTGGCAGCCAATTGGACAATTTTTGTGGTAGTGTTTCAAATCTTGGTCCGTCAAATAGGTAAACTCTCTAGATCTATCACCAAAATGAATATTTTATTCAAAATGCATCAATTGAAAATGAATTGGTAGAATATGTCAACTTCTATCTAGAATACTTGGTCTGAGTGATTCAATATGTACTTACATACCAAGATGGTTTTTATCAAATGAACCTCTAGTAGTCATAGAGCAGATGACAGGAGTAACAAGATGTCACCTGCCACAGTTAAGATCAAGATCAGAATCCACTATCGACTCATGACCATGGAAAGAACTGAAAATCATTCAGTATGTACAAGTGTATATTGGTCATTCATAATTTTGTATAGTTTTTTACATGTAAATTTGAGATCTTACATGTAGACTGCAGTAAATGAGATTTATTATTTGTACTTGCCTCTATTTTCCAAGTGTAAGAATCCAAGAGATGAGACTTTTGACTGTTCATGGTGCTTTTACCAAGGGTAATTAGACTAAGGACTAGACTTTATGTTTGAATTTTAATGAATTAGATGTGGGTCCAAAATCTAAGACAGCAAACATGCCTTAAATTTTTAAATAATGCATGTTTTGAAATCTATAGGATCTTTAGAAATGGGACATGTGAACGAAGAGAACTCAAATGGGGATTTGTTCATGGTATGTTTTATCATAGGTTCATGCAAAGCAACGTCCTAAGTCTAAAACGATGCATGCAAATTTGACCATGTAAACTCATAGTCCAGTCTCGGGTTTAAGGTATGGGAGACCTAGAACTGGGAAACATGATCCAAATCTGGATGATTGATCTTGTTCAAAGAAACTTGATTTAAATCTTCACGATTACTTAAGGTAATGATGTTTATCTGAAATATTTTGTTTTATGATCTAAAATTTGAAATTTGAGATCCGAGAACTAGTAATTTAATATGGAAAACCAACAATCTAAATTTTGAATCTGAACTGAATTGTATTATATCCAAATTGGTGTTTGATCCACTTGATCTAAGATCCTTGATCCAAGATTCAATACTCAAGATCCAAATATTTAGTGAGTCTAGGGTAGGCCAGCCAAAGGGTTGGGTTTAGAGAATCAAGCGTTGCTATGTGGGTTCATTTTTTAGCCAAGCTTAGCTACAGGTGGTCATGCTTTACTTGAACTTAGCTATGACTTTTGAAAAATCCACGTTGAAGGCTTCTATGCTTAGTCTTAGTTGAGCATACAAGTGGGTTTACGAGGGGCAGCCAGTGCTCTAATTTTAAGGTTTATAGGCTTCGCTTGAGGGTTCTAAGTCCTGTTTGAGCTAGGCCTTAGAGAATTGACCTTAGGTTGACCTAGGTCTACATTACCTAAGCTGGGTTTAGACCTTCACATGTTAGGGTCACTACCTCAGGGTGTGCTATTGGGCTAGCTTGACTTAGTCCTAAGGAAGTTGTGCCCGTATGTGACTTGTGATTTAATGTGCATATTGAAATAATTTATATAATGCATGCTTAATTCAGAATAATGAAAGCAAATTTATATGTTTGATGCATATTTGGAATCATAAGCTAAGAAGAGGATTAGCGCTACAAGGATAGGGAGACATATCTGACCTCACACCTATCCTAGAGACAAGAAATTAAATACTAATCTAAGCAGAAAAAATATTAAACTGAAACATGCTTAAAACAAATCAATAAACTAACCAAGTATGCTCCGCAACCGCTGCTTGAGCCTAGTTTGATTTTTTGGTTCAGTGCTACTATAGTTCAAATCCAATGATCTATTAAGAGTCTAATGGGTTTGCTCAAACTTTTAGATTAGGTTACTCGTTTGGGTTTTCCACAAATTTGTTATACTCAACAAGTAAAATGAGCAAGGTGCGAAAGAAGGGGGGAGGGCGGACATTCCCTTTTTACAATGCTTTCTGAGAGAAAAAAATATCTCCCAAAATTGGAATAGGACTAAACTTTTGAAGGGAGCTTGAGTCAAAAACACAAAATTTATATTAAAACAAAGATTTTGACACAAATTTGTTTGTATCTTGCTCAACTTTCATTAGAATTCCATTTTGTGAAAAACAATGTGTTCCTCGAGAAGTGTTGACCAATTCGTGAAAGATGGCTTTGGTTGATGTTATCACCCCAAATTTTTCAAAAGACTGTATTCGATGTATTCAGAAAGATTTTCTATAATTTTAAACAATTTTTTTCTTGATTTGAAAATCAATCGCACGTGTATCATATTTAGATAGAGTTTCAGAGATTGGGCCCAAGCTCACCCCAAAAAAAAACTTATAGATCCAAACTAGATTCAAAGCTCAGCCTAGATACAAAATAGATCTATAGATCCATATCCAAATTCAAAGTTCAGCCATAGATCCAAAAACAGGCCTCTAGATCCATGCCCAAATCCAAATCTCCCCCTTAGATGCAGAACAGACTTCTAGATCCATATATAAATCCAAATTTTAGCCCTAGATCAAAATAAATACTCAGATTTATTTCTGAATCCAAATGCAAGGTTCAGATCCAAAATATAACATTATATCCAGATATAGATTCAAATCCAAACCCTAGATCCAAAAATTACATCCCTACTGAAATACGAAGCCAAGGTTCATAATCAAACCCAAAAAGCAAAACAAAGTCCCAATTAGGAAGATAGGTCCAGAAAGTGCTCTCAGGTCCAAATTAGATCCAAAACCAAAATTTGGATCCAAAGCAGAATTTCAATTCAAAATCTGAAATCAAGGCCAATTATCCTTTGCTTTTCAACTCAATTTCACACAAAAAAATTTTAAATGTGTTTTGAGCCATCTAACTCATGATTCAAGCCTTGGGCGTCGTTCGGAACACTTCCCTGTTCCCTGACCAAGGGAACCCAATCGGATCTAAAACAAGCCAGAACCACCCAAAATAAAGCCGGATGCATCTTAATCAAAAAAGTATTCTACCCTTCAAAATTTTACTTTTAACAACATAAATTTTTAATTTTAGGTGGAACCCACTTAAGGAGACCAAGGAAGCAAAAACCACCCTTATTGGTCCATTTTTGGCCTAGTTATGCAGCACATGGCACTCTAGCTAGGGTGCCGCCAGGTCCACGGTCCATGTGACCAATCCTGGCCAAGTGCACCCTGCTCGGATTGAGACAAAGCCTACTTCCTCAGCAAGCGGGCACTAGCCCTGCCAATCATCATTTGCTCATAGGGTGTTCACAGGGCTATGGTCCAATCTCATTTGCTCAAGACCTACAAAATTAAAAAAATGAAAATAATTTAAAAATAGTTTGAAATTCGCATGAAAACATTGTGAAAGTAAAAAAAAAAAAATCAAATCTTGGGTTTTGGGTCCAAAACTCTTCTCTATAAATAACCCCAAATCTTCACACTTGTGTATGAACTAAATTTTCGAGAACTTTTAGAGCTCTCCCACTTGAAGTCTAGGCGTTTGCCCTCCTAGCTCTTTCTCCATTTCTCTACTCTTCTTGCATCTTCTTCTTCAAACTTGGGTGCTAGTCTCTTCTTCAACTTTGATTCTTCAAGGGAGCCCAAGGAGAACCCATGGAGAATGTCATTATGTATGTAGTTGTAAAAGAATTTCAAAAGTATATGGAGACTTAGCCTAGGTTCTTTCTTGATCTCAAGTTCCTCTCTAACTTACATAAAAACAATGAAGTCGAAAATTCTCTAAACCATGTCCCGATCTTAATTTCCATACATATATAAATGAATGTGTGTGTGTGTGTCCCTTTCTCTAAAATCTCTTTCTCTATTTCTCTCTCTTTCTTTTACTTAAAAGTCCTCTTTCATGAGTTTTCATATATATATATATATATATATATATATATATATATATATATATATATATATATATATATATATATATATATATATATATATATATATATATATATATATATATTCTAAAATCTCTTTCTCTCTCCCTTTGATTTTAAAAATCCCTCTTCCATAAGTTTTCATGTGTGTGTGTGTATTTCTAAAATCTCTCTCTCTCTCTCTCTCTCTCTCTCTCTCTCTCTCTCTCTCTCTCTATCCTAAAAATCTTTACACACACAACACACACACATATATATATATATATAAGTTTTCCTATTTTCCTCTCTTCCTTGGACATCTTTTTCTCCCCAATTTATCTTTTCTTATGATCCTCTTTCATGGTTTTGATCTTTCCCTTTTATCTTTTAATTTCTTTTCTTAAAATTTTTCATTCTAAGTTTTCTTTCCATGCACCATACAACATTTAGTGTGAACAAATGTGTTCGCACCCTCCAATCTTCCTGCCGGCCATGTCCGATTGAACGAAACCCATGCGTAAAATAGCAAAATTTGGGTTTTGTTTTTAGGTGAAAGGGATCCACCCATTGGTTCAAGGATCGATCGTTCTTCTTGCCTTTAACATGAGTAATCGATCCAAGGTCTAGGTTTTCTCAAGCTTTGACAAGTTACTTTTTCTATATGCATGTATAGAGATTGGATTTTTAGATTTTGAAGTTCATTTTGAGCAAGATTGAGAATATTTCAGAATTTTGGAAACTAGGCGATTGAGAAATTGATCATTTTTGTCTTGAATAGGATTGAAATTTTGAATGAAATTAGGAATTGGAATTGAATTTTTTGATAGAATTTGGATGTTGGAATTGGAATTTTTAATAGAATTGGGGATTGAAATTGAATAGAATTGGGATTGAAACGGAAATTGAATTTTTGGATAGAACTTAGATATTGAAATTAGATATTTGAAATAGGATTGTGGATTGAATTGGGGGTTGAATAGGATTTCTGAAATTGAAATATTGAATTGAATATTGAAAATTGGAGATTTAGACTAGATCTTGCAAATTCATGGAATTAGAACTTATTTTTGAAACGAAAGGTTGGTTTTAGAACATTGGATTTGGATCGAGATTGAAATTTTCATGTTTGGAAATGACTAGTAATTGACCAATATTTTTGGGCATTTGATCTTGCTTTTTTTTAATATGGGGAAAAGGCTTGATTTCACTATATAGGTGAGTTTGGAAAATTGGATAGCATTGAGGATTGGATGGGAGATTGAAATTGCCTTGTTTTTGAGAAAGTTGATTTTGAAAATTTTTTTACCAAGATCATGAAACTTTACTTGATTTGGATTTGAAATTTGGTTTGATTATGAAGAAAATACAATCATAGATTTAAAACTGACTTTGAAAATATAGGTTTTGCAACAATTTTGAAAAAACTTGTGTTTTTGTGACAAAATAAGTGAGGTGTTCAAGTTTTTTGTCATAATATGACTTGGTCAAGATAGTGACTCCGATTTGACTCATTCAGGTTTTGCAAAAGTGAGTGGGTACATTGATGAAGTAAGTGTGTATGAATACATGAAACAAACAATATGTTGATTCATGCTTCACTCGATTTTTCTTCACATAACTTAATTTAGATCACATGTTGGTCCACCTTGTAGGCGAAACTGTAGGAGGTTCTTCAAGCTTATTCTTAATATCAAGAAAAGTATTTGGAGATGATGTCCATGGGCTTTGAATTTTAGAAAATTTGGTTGGATTCCTTAGTGAATTGAGTGAAAATGAGACTCAATGATCTAAACTTACTGAAATTTTAAGGATTTTGAGAAAACTTCTCTTTGGGTGATAAAAATTTGTAAATTCTTATAGAATAGAGTATTGGCTTTTGGGTTTGGTTTAGAAATGGGACAAGTTGATCTTAACTTGTTTTTGGCATAGAGTATAGGCAGCGTAGGTATCTTAGATCAAGAACCTAACATTTGAAAATTCTTTGTATTGAATCTAGAGAAATTTTATGAATTTATCTAAGTTGACATTTTGCAAGATTGGTTTTGAGTTAAAATAGTTTGCCTTGAAATACAGCTAGTATCTTGTTTTGACTTTGGAAATGATTGGCCATTTGGAAGTGCATTTTCCAAATACATTTGATAGGAATATAATTCCACTAATGATTTTGGATTTGATCAAAATTTTTTTTTTGGATCTAGAAGCTTCTTTTCAAATCCACGTAGATGTACTTGTTAATAGTTGATTTTCAAAATCATAGATATTTCTGAAAATTCCAGAAATGAAATAAGTTTGAAATGAGCCCATTTTGTTTGATTTGTTCCCTTTCGAGGTGGATCATGCTCATGGATTGAGTAGATCCAATCCTTGATGGAACCATTTTGGCAAAAATGTGAGATTCAATTCATCATACATTTAAGAAAACGTTCATGCTTCATTCTGCTCTCTCTCTCTTTGCATTCATTCATATGATTACATAGATGAAAATATAGCATTTTTGCCCAAACCATGTTAGTATTCCTCCAATATTGCACGAATGGGTTCTTTTTAAATAAAATTTTGAAAACAAAATTTGGCACAGTTTGAACGATCGTGGGAATGCATGCACATATGCATTAACATGTACATTATTTTCATATTAACTCAGCTGGACATCATTCCTAGCTTTCAAAAATAGAAGGAATCTCAGCTCAAACCCACTAGTTATTTGCCATTTCTATTTGTCATTCTCATGAAGAGACATGTATAGAATGTCTATCATTTTTAGCAAAATAATGCTTAGAAACATGTCACAAATTGTAGATATTAGAATGATCAAAATCATGCATGAGGGTTGCTGTTTTGGAGCAGCAAAAGGGAGGTGCCATTCTTGAGTTAAATGGCTTGGCAAAGACCTCAAACCATAAGACTGGTTAGGATCTTCACCTTGGTGACGAATCACCAATATTTGGTAGCCTGAAAATCAAGTTGCTAATTTTAATTGAAAACCAGAAATGGAACCCTTTGATTTGGGTGTTAGGATGTTAAAAACCAAGGGTACTCAAATCCTAGTCATTAACACGGTAGGAAGAGTTGTCGACCAGTACCAAGGCTGCTGCAAAGCAGGCGATATGGTGGAATCGTTCTGCCCCTGTTAGCAGCAAATTACGCATGCATCTCAATATAATTAATCTTCATGCAAGCTAGAGAGGTTACTGACCTGATTTGCTGGAAAATTTGAGGCCAAGTTGAAGCTTAGACTGCGGTCCAAAACAGGGCAGAACAGGGTGCCGAATTGGGCTGAAACGCCTTGGGCAGGTGGTTAACTGAAGTGCCTAGGATGGGGAAGCGACTAGGCGGAGTTGCCTGGACCCATCTGGACTGTGGAACCTTGAATGGGGGCGTCTAGGCTGAACCAAGCTGCTGCCTTGAAGCCGGTTGGAGTCAAGTTGGAGATTCCTACCTCAAGTGCACCTTGGTGGAGGCGATTGACTGCAGAGTCGAACCAAGCTTGGAGACTTGGGATTGATCCAAGCTGGAATATGCTTGAGCTGGTGATGCCTTGGTCTGAGCTCAAGATGACGTCTTAGGCTAGAGAAATTTGCATCTGAGGCTAACGTCCTCCTTTTGATGGCTGTTGTAGCTAAGGAACCAAGAGTCTCTTGGATGGAGCAGAAGAGGTTGGAGATATAGCTTGAGGGATGGCATGGGAGCTTGAGAGAGCTATTGAGGGAGACGTCCAAGGCTGCTAAGGATTTTCCAACGGTGTTGCCAAGGTTCCTTTGCTGCTTGTAAGGGGTGGTTTATATAGGCACCAAGTCATCATGGCTTGGAGCTAGACTGATTTTTTTGGAAAGCCAAGGAATCATGGAACAATCTCCATGACTTTGGCATAGAGAGGAAGCAAGGGCTGCATCAAGGGGCACATTCTCCCTTGCCAATGAGATCTCTTACTTTGGCTTCCCTGTCTTCTTTGCCTAGCTTGAGAATCAAGCAAGCATGGAGGGGCTGTCCCTTCATGTCAGCCATGGAGATTTGGTCTTTGACCAGCTAGTTAGGATTCAAATGAGAAAGAAAAGAAACGGGGAACATCTTTCATGGCTGGTTCCCCTTCCAATTGAACCAAATTTTTTTTGTTCCATTCTTGGAACCAGCTGGGGGGGCGTCCAAATGGGCTGTTCCATTTTTGTAATTTTAAAAATACTTGTTCAAATTCCTTGAATTTGAAACTAGTGAGGGGGAAGTAAGTCTTCTTGGACTTTTCCCCTTTCATTTTCAAAAATTCTAAATGAGGATGAAGAAAGATGTGTTCTTCGAATGCCTCTTCTATTTTTTACTATTTCAAAAAACCGATTAGTTTATTTTTAAAAAAGTTGAATAGAGTGTGCTCGCTTGAGCCACCCTTTATTTAAATGGTCTAGAACAAGGCTGATCTAGTCTCGAGAGCTTCGTCGCACATCAAGGTTGAAAAGTCTTTCGACTCCCTTGAATTGAGAATGGATTAACTCGTTCATGCTCGGTATGAGTTAAATCCGGATTAGGATTCTCGTGAATTGTTTTATTGAATAGATTTTTTTAGGAAAATTGAGGAAACTGTCACTCTAGGCGATTCATTCCTAGATATATTCTAGAGGGAGAGCACACCGACTTATTTTTCTCTCTAAGTGCTGGAATGAGATTTTAACTCTCACTAATGAGAATTTTAATCTTGACTGAAAATTTAAGTTTTAGATTTTGATTTGTGTCAATCTCAAACTTAATCTTAGAATTTTGCCTAAATTTGACAAAAATCTTAATTTTTGGAATTCATTAAATTTTTGCATATGGTTCCCTAAACTTGGATCTAGAATTGGATTAGACGGACATCAACTCTGGCCCTAGAATTTTCTTAGAAATTTTCAAAAATGCAATTGAAAAAAACTTGAAAAAATTTGAAGTCTAAACATGATGTTGAAGTAAAAATGAAATGCATCAACAATGAACACAATCCTTGGATTAGTTACCCCAATAAAGGCACCAGGAATGGTCAATTCTCATATCGATGGGAGATTCCCTTTTTCTCTATAAAAATTTATTTTTTTGAAGCACTTCAAAAATTAAATCTAATTTTGAGATGCAAATTGTTGACATGTGCCATAGAGAACGAATGATGCATAAACATGTAGGAGAGAAAACACACATCAAACCATATATTATAACTATCATTCAACAGAAAAAATGTTTAGTTTATCTCCATATGAACACCGATTCAGATTTCATCTATGCCAACCTGCTCAGCTAAGAATTCTGTACAATTCATGTCCTTCTGTATTGAGTATTGAGTTTTACAAATTTGTAAGATTATATCTTACCAATCAATTTACCTTGAAAGTTGCATTACATGTGAGATATGTGATATAAATCGTTGCTATAATATGCTTCATTGTAAAAATGTGTTATCATGCTGGTTAGTGTACAGGTTTGGAATATAACTTAATGCAGACACCTGAGGGAGTCTATATTTTGGATGCTTAACTACAAAGGCTCAGCCTTCTGTGGCATTTTATTTTGGTGTTCCAGTAGGCTGGGCAACAAACAGATCAAAGGGCATAGTTCACATCTCATTAGAAAAGAAATGTTTTGTGAGCTGACACATCATTTTTTTTGTTTACTTACTTACTTTTGGACATGTAGATTTTGGGTTTTGAAAGAAAATAAAATCGGAACATCAGGTCGATTTTCTATAAACATTTTGTAGATAATGAACGTCCAAAAGAGGTGTTAAGTTTAATGTAATTAAATTCTATGTTTGTTTTGTGTTTATTGCATTTTAGTATATTGAAAAAAAAAATGTATAAAATTTGAGGTGTGGCATGTACATTTTCTTTTGTCCCCATCTGTAGGCTCTTTTAAATGCCATCTTGTTCAATATGTGGGTGACATTATTGATTTCGGCCAGGTGAAGATACAACAAATGGCCTACACCTCGTTCCTTTTAACAAGTGTTTTCTATTATTCTCCGGGTCTTCAGATTAATGATTCACAGTGTAGGTCTACCTCTCAAGGTAGGGAGGATCAGAACAAGTGATTGGACTTCTTATGTGGATAAGGTGAGGGTGACAGGGGCAGAGCCAAGGTGGGGGCGCGGGGGCGGTGCAGCATGGGCATTGACTCCACTTCAAAAAAAATATAATAATAACAAAATAATAATTTATATGTAAATTTTAGAAAATTTCACTTGTCTTATATAAAATTTTTAAAAAAATCATATTTTGACCCCTATCAAAATTTAGAAACTTTAATTCAGCCATCGTCATAAAAAAACTTTCTGGCTCCGCCCATAGAAGGTGAGACTGTCATCTTGTTTAGGGAAATATCTTTCCATGGTGCCTATTCAAGTGATGAGATCCCTAAACTCCTCGTTGTCAAAATTCTCCTGGGATGATCCCCTCTCTATAGCCTGTAAGCAACAACATGTGGCATGGAAATTCTTATACTTTCCTAAAGAATGAGGTAGTTTAGTGGTTGGAATATGAGAACTAAAAAATCTGACTTGGTTTTTAAAAGATGGCATGCCATTTTATTGAGTGATGGTGCCTCAAGTAGGTTAACTAGGCAAAAATGTCAACTAGCATTGGACCTTACAAGTGTTCAATCGGCCTCAGCTGCTTTCAAAAGATCGTATCTATTGAATGTATGGTTGCAAGTTTTACCTTATTTCATGGATAGACTGGTTCTTAATCCTTCGTATTCTCGACAAATGGGCTAAACTGAAGACTCTTTTGGAAAATATTCCACGTCAGTGTTGTATATGTATCTCTTTGTTGTTGCATTCCAATGTCTTTTCTGCAATATTTCTTATGAGGTCAAGGCCCTCCTCCCAGGTTGATTCATATTTCTAGAGAAAGTTCAAAACACCATGCAATTTGAAATCTTGAGGTAGTTGGTGTGTTCCATGTAACAAAGAAGAAGAAAACGGCGTATCATTTATTTTGGGAATGTGAGAAACTTCAAAAACTATATCATGCATCATGGCATCATCCTTCCCTAGTTGTGCCGTGTCCTTCCTTTGCACATTATCATCTCCTTAGTTTGGTGCACATTTGGAGATCAAAGCAATGTTTTTTCTATGGCGAATGTATCTCTCTTGTTTTTTCTAGTGTGAATGTAACTCTCTTGTTTTTTTCAACTCTCTCTCTCTCTCTTGTCAAAGTCTGTGGCATGCCTTGTACAAGGGAATATCTACTTTCCTATTCGGCTATGGCGCCTTCCTTCGTCTATTGCAGGGTGACTTTGCACCCTCTCTATCCACTCTTTCTCCACCCCTCTTATTATATATTATTGTGCGGTTAATTTGTATATTTTGTTCTTTTATTTTGATTTTACAGCTTGTTCTTATAGTTAGGGGACTTCTTGTCCCCAAATTTTGTTATATATTTTCATTTTATCGGCTCCCTCTTTCTCTGTCTTTATATATATATATATATATAAGGAGAGAGATTGCTACTACACAATGTCCTCATTGAATGGAGGAGACAAAGAGTTTTCCCATTTTTATAAATCTCTTTCTCTCTCTTTCCCTCCCTATTTGCATCGAACAGCCTGCTCAGGTAGCTTTTGGCTTTTATTTAGAAAAGAAATTTAAAAAAAAAATTGTGCCAAACTAAAGCTGAGAGTGAATGTAAAAATAAGAAAACTAAATTGGCATGCCAGGTAGGATGACATGTGTATCTCCTTGGGAATTGTGTTGACAACAAACTTGCACCACTTGTTTTATGAAGTAACATATTCAAGTCATAATTAAAATGGTACATTACGTGGAACTGCATAATTAGATGTTATATTATGTTTTGCTTATTCCTAAACTAATTTTCTGCTATGCCTATAGTTCAACTAAGACTTGCTATGCTGATCGCTGAATTGCTAAAAAAAACTTAATATTATATTTCATACTAGATACTGATCATATGATCATATTTTGTGAAATTTAAATTCTTATTAATTTTACTTTTATGTTGAACGTTGTGTTTAGAAAGAAAAACAAGACTCAAATATTCCTTAGATGCATACATGTTTATTTGAGTAATTCTTATGGTTGTTTAAAAAATATTCAAGGATCGTTTGTCTCGATTTTGTGTATGCCTTTTTTTTTTTTAACAGTGATTTGGCTATAATAACAAACTATTACTATTCCATGAGTCTGTCAATCCAAAGATTGAGTTAGCTTCATCACATTCATATAACAATAACAAACCGTTATTATTGCCAAATGACCCCTTGAGGTATTCGGTGTTCTCCTAACATGAAATTATGGGACTGTAAAATAGATATACATGTAGGTTGTTATTTAGTTTGTCATGCCATTTTTCTTTTACTACAACAGTATTTGCAATGTCAATATGAATTATCGATCTACAAATTTTCTACTGAAGACCACCATAATATTATAGCTAAGTACATACCCTTAGTAGGTTTTCCCCCGTCAAAACCAAAAGTACTAGTGATCTTCCTGGTAATAAGGAAAAAGAGAAAGCATTAAAGAAAAAGAAAAATTAAATTGCCAACAAGTAAGCACCTTCTCTCTATATCCTACATGTTTGATGTATGCATGGCTCAAGCTTTTTAAATTCACTTGGTTTAGTTGTTTACACTATGTGTTGAGCTTAGCTCGTTTTCCCTTTTAGTCAAGAATAATATTTATTGAAAAATACAAATAATGGTTGAAAAACAAAAAAAGGTTATTACGTTTCTTTTTCAATAGGAGACGAAAATGGATGCACAAACCGCAAAAAAGATATATATATATATATATATATATATATATATATATATATATATATATATATATATATATATATATATATATATATATATATATATATATATATATAACCAGGCAGGCCCCTTATATTTAATTTTTTTTTCGCACAACTAACTAATAAAAAGTCTAATTAAAATCCTATAAAAATTCTTGAAAGTTCTACAAAAGTATTTCTTGCACGTTCTGTTTCCGAATTGCCCCTCTTGCGGCTGCCCCTCAGCTTCTCTTGACGGCGTAATTGGCCAACATAACTGGATCCATCCGATAGATTTAACCATCCATGCTGGTTGCTTATGTCGCCTGTACTAAGCCGGACTTTTGAACTTCGTCGGCAGCATCACCGCGGCAGTAGGGTTCTAAATATATGTGTGTGCGCGCGGGCGCGCGTGTGTCGCTGGTACTTGGCCAGACTCTTGAGCTTCTTCAGCAGCACTAGTGGTGGGGAGACGGAAAGAATGTTGGGTGCACCAGTAGGTAGTCTTGTTCTCTATGCAAAGAAGCAAATGTGGTGTCCCGCTGCCTCCTCTCTGCGGTTCAATAAGCCTCTGTCGATGGTTGCATGTCTCTCTTCCTCTTCATCCTCCTCTACCACCACCACCACCACCTCTGCCAGCCCCCTCCAAGAAGCTGCCGCGTCCATCCCAGGTCTCTCTCTCTCTCTCTCAACGGAATCGATGTAATTTTGTATGGATGGTAGATAATGTGTTGACAGCGTATATTGAACCCGTTTGTACTATTGTGTTCAGAAAATGAATCACTAGGCGCAGGGTGTATTCTGTATGCTTTCAGCCACCTTACCTCAGTCCACAATCCAGATGACAAATGAAATGACTATATTATAGAATTGGATACGATGGGCATGAGTCTACTCCATTTCAAATTGCTTGCCTAATGGTTCATTGCTCCAGCTATTTTGAAATTAAACTGTTTATGTGACCAGATAGAAATATAGGATATATTAGCTATGAGTGGAAATGATGCTAACTCGTCTGCCCCCAACAAGAAAAAGCCATCAATATTGACTTCAACAATTACTTTGCCATGGTCTTGCTGATTCCTTTTGGTGATCCCCATTTATCTCTTGGTTTAGAGGATGGTGATAGACTGTCGTATACACATTTGCATAGGCTCCTTTCAGATTATGCCAAGAGACACACTTCGGATATTTCATTCTTACCCTCCTTCAACTTGAAGGATCTTATAGTGTATGCAGTTGTTTGCATCTACTATTTATATTCTGCGTAGAGAATTCATTTGCTTGTCGTTAAGCCACATTCAGTACCCTATCATTTCTACTGGTATGTTTTGAAAATAGAGTTGTAACTTATGAAGGATTTCGTGTTTTCCATGCTGTTAAGACATAAAGGGTAAGACACGGGGAACATTTTGAATGATACCAAACCGAGTTAACAAGTGACTCTTCAACTGATAATGTTTGGTATCTTAATGCTGATACAGAATGGGTATAAGGTGGCAGACAATGAGTAGAGATCAGTTGGCTGTTAGAGTTAGTTGCAAAAATCTTAATCAATCTGTGTACATTGACAGCGAAATGAACGATTAGGATGTCTGGGCCGCAACAGAACAGTAATGACCTTCAGAGCTTTAGCAAAAAATTGTCGAAACTGCCAAGCACAACACTGTCAAAACTTCCTAGATGAAAATTCTTTACAGAAAAATAATGGAAAGAAAAGGGGCATACACACATCTGTATCATTGTCATAGTCCTCAAGTTTTTACTGGCCAGGTTTTTCTCAGTTACTAATCAGGAAGTTTTTTTTCTTGGAAATTTCTAAAAATTTTAAAATATAAAAATAGAAGATTAGCTAAATGTGTATTTTCTACTAATTTCTTGCAAAAGCATGTATAAAAATTCAAAATGGTTAGTCATAAGATATTTTGAAAGAAAAGACAATATACTGAATATAACCACTTAAGATGACAGCTGGTATAATAACATTTCTCTTTTTCTTTTTTGGAGAAAGAAGTGTAAGGCTATAGAGTATAGACATATTCATCGTAGTTCATTCGCTAATAATGGAGAGTTGAACCATTTTTCTAAGAAATGAGTTTTTTGTGGCTCGGATAAATTGTAAAATTTCCTGTGGTGGTGATTTTCAAATTTTATAAGAACCAGTTTTGTAATTGAGCAAGTCAATAAATATGAAACTAGTCGTGGAGATCACATCCCTGCAGTTCGCTTTTTGAGAACAAAAATGCTATGACATCAGCTGTCATGTTTAGTGGTATAGTCATAATCAATTGTACACACACACACACACACACACATATATATATATAGAGAGAGAGAGAGAGAGAGAGAGAGAGAGAGGACGTTTCTTTCCTTTTTTGCAAATCTGATCATGTAGCATGGATTTTATTGCTCAAATTTGTAGGAACAAAAGACATGATCTTTCAATGTGTAGATCATATTGACAAGGGTTTAAAACTGATTATCTTAGCTTTTATGGCTTATAAATCTGTTTTGCACATTGAAAAATATATTCTACATTTTTGGACATGTAAAATCCATTGATTCAGTTAGATTTGTAAAAAGCACATAAAAATACTGTGAAACATACTTGATATCATATTTGGGATGGATCATGTAAGTTTTTCTTATATCTTTCAACTAAAAGTAGTTTTACTTTCTTGAGTGAGTTGAGTCATGTATGCTTTTACTGTTTCAATTTAGCTACATTGGTCACTGTTCTCTTCACATTTGCCATAAGATGGGAAATATCTCATATTTTTATTCAAAAAGTTATGATTGCTAATATTTTTTCCACCATTTAGTAAATTCAACTATACAATTTTTTTACATAGCTGATGCTTCTAAGTTCAGTTTACTGCAATTGGAACATTTTTATGTTAGCTGAATTTCGCTCTTCTATGATGATTTGTGTATCATCATTTATTTTCTTTGTTATGAGGTCATTTGACATTTATTTTAGTAGTGGATAGGTGCTGCTAAATATGTGACTTGTCTAAATGTTCTGCTTATGTTAATTTCATTAGAAAAATTGTGGTATCACAGCTATTCCAAAGGTCGTTTTGAAGAAAGGAAAGACACAGTTGTTCCGAAATGGAAGCCCAATGGTGTACAGTGGCGCTATTGACAGAATAGTTGGTCGACCTCCACCTAAGACTGGAGATATGGTGTTGGTGACAGATGGATCTGAAAAGCCAATTGGTTGGGGACTGTATAATTCTGTCTCTATGTTTTCTGTTCGTATAATGCAACTAGAAGATGATGCAAGGCGGTATAGCTGTTCTCTAAATGAAACTGCAACTTGATGTGTTCAATAGGAGCTATACTTGTGTCATTCTCCTTTTTCATTTTTTACTTGTTAATATCATCATATGATGTTTTCTCATTGTGTTATTTTGTGTGTTCATTTGTAGAGATTCATCTTGCGTGTTCAACATGGAAAGATTGCTTGACTCAAGGCTTGAAGCTGCTGTAAATTTAAGGAAATATTTGGGGCTCCCAAGTGAAGATACTAATGCCTTCCGGCTTGTGAACAGTGAGGGAGACAGGCATGTATCTACTCTTGTTTAACCATGAACAACTTTCTTTTTCCCCTCTGTAGCTTGTAGAATCCTATTGACCAAATAGCTGAATGTTTGAGAAGCAAAACAAGCTTAGATTCATTTGACAAATTTGCGTTGCAACAAGGGGATTAGATTTGGATGACCTGTTAATGCTAAATCTCAGCCATCAGATAGAGATCATTTTGGTGTTTGAAAAAATAGGCAACTCGGTATCTGGAGGAAAACATTTGTCAGCATGCACATTTTAAAATGTAGGACTAGAATGTGCTTGGTACACAAATCATATGTGCATTAGTATTTACTGGCAATAATCAACATATTTGTCGGGCATAGGCTGATGTGGTGCAGGACACTTTGTCCCATGTTTGTACTTACTAATAAACAAAGACTTTCTTATAGTCCTGTTACATTTGTTAGATAAGCCATTTCTTCATATGTTAGCCATCTCATTATCTTAATTTTAACTTGTCTCTCGCATACCTTACTAGACAAATATTAAGATATACATGGCAATCTTTAGAATCAACAAACATCAAAATTGGATGATTTGTAATACCATTCCATAGGCATGACATGAAGATGCACCATTGAATGCAACATCTCATAAATAATGTAAGTGTTTAGGTCACAGTCCTGGTTCCTCACATTGGTAATAAAGACAGATTGAGCCCCACATCTATGTCTTCTCCTGCTCCTTTTACTTGAATAATTTTGGTGTTCTTTTCATCAACACTGTTTCTGTAAACACACTTTCAATATTCTTGTCTCGGTGAATTTTGGTACAATCTCCTTTTACTTGACTGATTTTGGTGATCTTTTCTAAATCCGACACCATTTCTATCAACAAATTTTCAAAATTTGTGTCCTCGTGCTTGTGAGCTTTTCGATACAACATATATCTTTCTTGATAAAACTTTGGAGAAAATAATGATGTAATGTAGGACCTAGCATAAAAATAAGATTCATGAAAAAACACTGTACAACTAACAAAATCAGTATGAAAAAGCAAATGTTTTAGGACAGCTGATGCTTTAATGCTATAAAATAACTTTTGAAAAACAATAAAATGTTGATAAGAATGTTCATATGTATATGTGCTTTGTCTTTTGTGTATACATACTGCTGTTCATACAAAATCTTCATGGTATACTCTGCATTTTTTCACAAATTCATATAGTCACAACTACAAGGATCTATCTATTTATTCATTATTGTTCTAATTATTACTATCACATTAATGTAAATGAGATGTCAACCAACTTCTTAAGATACATTCGGAAATATCTGTTTATTTGTTCCAGTCTCTGTTTCGTTTGCCATGTTATATGTTTCTACATATTTGTGTCAATATGCAAAATACTTACAGTTGTACACATTTGATTTGAAATATTTGCTTAGTAAGCCTTGAGTTTGAATTATTTTCTGTATGAGCTGTAAAGTATGTGATTATAGTTTTTGCTTTCTTTTCCTTTTTTGTAGGTGATAAACTTGCTAACTTTGTATTGTGGCTAGTAGTTTTTGTGCAGGTTGTCCGGTCTAGTTGTTGATGTTTTCAATGATTGTGCTGTTGTTGCGTCATCTGCTGCTTGGGTTGAAAAGTATAGACCGACTATAGAGTTGTTGTTGGGTAAGGTCAATATGATAAACCATACATGATGGAGACCATCTGTTGACATTTTGAAAGAAGAAGGACTGGATTTAGAAGCAAACAACCATGGCTTATCTATTCCAGATGACAGAATCAAGGTGTATTATATAAATGGGTTACTATTTTTTTCGACTTGTGATCGTAATGCCTCTTGCATGACTTTTCAGTCTTGTGCCTGATTATTACTGAAAGTGATAGTGAAGGCATTAAGATTAAGTATGTTAAACATTTTTTGGAGAATGAATTTGAAATGATTGACTTGGTCTTCTTACCTATTCTTTGGGTATTGAAGTTGCAATTAGCAAAGGAAGCTATTTACTTTCTCAAATCAAATTTGCCAGCGATATAGTAAATATGTCTGGACTAACAGATGACAAAATTGTTGAGACACCAGAAGTGCTAGGAGTTAAGACAAAATCAGGTGATGGAGAACCTTTGGAAAATCCTACCCTATGTTGACAGTTAATTGAACCCTTGACTTATTTGACCATCAGTATGGCTGACATAGCTCATGTTGTTCATGTTGTCAGGCAATTTCAACAGGCACCAACTTCTGTTCATATTGGAGTCATTATGAGGATCATAATGATACTTCAAGAATATAACAAACAAAATTTTTATCCTCTTTGTCCTCCTTTAATATGATTGTATATTAATATTGATTTATTGAGACCCTAAATAATAGGCACTCCACCACTAGTTCTGTGTGTTTTTAGGTGGATCATTAATCTTGTGTCAATTAAAAAGCAAAATAAAGTCTCACCATCTTCTACTAAAGCTGAGTACAGCTATGACTACTACAATTATCATTGTGACTAAAGAGCTTATTGAAAACTGCCAAAAATATATTATGACAACAAAAATGCCATTTACATTGTTAGTAATCATACATTTCATGAGAGGACCATCCAGATCGAGATGGATTTCACTTTGTTCGAGACGAATATTTACAGAAGAATATTGACTTGTCCTTTGCTCAAAGTATTAATTGTGGACCCTTTTACTACGACACTGACATCAAATAGATTTCTATTTGTTTTCTTGGCAAACTTTTGATGATATCATTTTGAGTTTGAGGCAGGGTGTTAATATACATACACACACACACACACTTATATATATGTGTGTATATATATATATATATATATATATATATATATATATATATATATATATATATATATATATATATATATATATATATATATATATATATATATATATATATATATATATATATATATATATACACCCACACATACACATATAAAATCATGTACTGCAGTCATGAGATTATATCTATACATACATACTTATATGTATATAGGCTGCAATATTTTTTTCAATTTTTCCTTATTTTACGTAATTTTTCCCTTTTCTGTGATTTTTTTTTTTTTGCTTTTACTAGAAAATTTTTAGCTGTTGGCTTGTCCTAACTGATAGCTTTGTAGCATTGGAACTAGTCCAAGAATTATCCTCGTTTTTTATTTACTAGTCTTTCTTCTATATATATGACGCAGCCAGTGTTTTGAGCATGGCTGTTGGAGCAAGTTTTGTAAGACTGTTTTGTTGAATACTGTTGATTCTCCTTTGTCAGAGATTGGTTTCCTGTATTCTTGACTCTATGTAATTTTTGAAGACTGTTGTTGATTACAAGACCATCTTTTGGGCAAGACGACTATGAAAGGGTCTAAAAGATGTGATCTTTATATGTTAATTAGTTAGACCTCTCCTAACTTCTTGTAATATCACTAAGAAAATTGTTGTTTATTTTTGGCATCAAATATTGCATTGCACTAGTTTTGGAAAGATATATTGTGTTCCTTTTTCAAAGGACATGTGTAAGGGAAATTTTGGTTGTAATGAATGTATTACATCAAAAACAAATTCTTTACCTTTTGGAAGAAGAACATATTTTTCACATCCCCTTTTGAATGAGCACATTGGGATGTTTAGGGGTCTTTTGCCCGTTATGTCCAAGGGCAGAAAACTCTCTTATTGTGTAATATTGGTTGATGATTTTGTAGACATGTATGGATTTTTATTTTCTTAAACACAAACATGAAATTTTTTTATTACTTAAAACTTTAATATGATTAAAACCCAATGTAACACTAATATTAAGATTTTTAGAAATGATTTTGGAGGAGAATATCTCGCAAATGAGTTTAATTAAAGATTTTCTAAATGAAAAGGGTATTTTACATTGTAAATTTTGCCCTAAAACGCCCTAACAAAATGTAGTTGTCCAAAGAAAGCATCGACGTGTTACTGAAACCACAAGAGTGCTTCTAATTTCGAAAAACATTCATAAAATAATTTTGGGCTAAAGCTGCTCTTACTTCACATACTTAATAAATAAAATGCCTTCCAAAATTTTAGAAGACATCTCTCCTCTTCAAAAGCTTTACAATTTAGAATCTAACTATAAGTCTATTACTGCTGAAGGCATTCAGTTGCAAGTGTTGTATTTTAAGTGAAAAAAATGACAAACTTTCTTCCAAAGCAATAAAATATGTTATCATTGGGTACTCCAAAACTCAAAATAGATAGGTGTTATGTTATTTGAAAAAAAAAAACAAAAGACAAAGGTCTATGTGTATAGAAAATTAGAAATGTAGTACTTTTTGAGAATGAAAATGTTTTTTAAAAAGGCAAATTCAAACATGTCTTGTATCCAACATATTCCAGTTTTTTCTTGAAAATTTTTTGGTAAAGTTCAAAGGGGAGGGTGGATTGTTAGATTATGTATAAGTACTTGTGTGTGCCTGTGTGTATGTGTATTTCATTATATATATAACATCTTATGTATATAAGCTTAATCTTTGTTGAATATGTGATGTATGTATTTCTAGATAGGCTCTATGTGTACTTTCTAGTGCTTCCTTACTGTAATTTTTTCTCCTTTTACTCTATTTATTTGTTTTTTTGTTTTATAGCTAAACCAGCCAAATAGCTAGTTCACTATTTTCCCTCTTCCCTTTTCTTCTATAAATATGGGACTCTCTCTTTTTTTCCAAATTGTAGAGACCTGGGTGGCTGGTCTTGTAATCTCTTCCTCTCTTTAATGTTCAAGTTTTTGAGAAGCACAGTTCTGTTTTTAAGGCTACATGCCTGGTGCTTGTACCCTTGTTTTCTGGACTAGCCAAACAGTCAGTTGTACTCTTTGTATATAAGGGCATAGTCCCTGTTGTTGGTTATGCCTTTGCTTAGCATATTGATGATCAATACATGGCTCCTTTTTTTTTTTTTTTTTCTTTTGCCATAACACACTTGTGCTTGTTAAACTATGTTGGGTTTTTCATTTGCACCTGTATGCAGTCCATGGAGAAGATATTTGAGGTATTATCAGGTCATTTTCTATTTGATTCTTGTGCCTATACATGTTGATTTTGTTGCAACCTGAGAAGTTCTTTTTTGGCTTTTGGGTTGTAGACTTGGTCAGTAAACTGGGGACTGTATTTAGGCAAAGCTGTAGTTGAATAAACATAGCAGCAAGTGGTTTGAAATAATAAACTTTGCTTATTAAAACTAGAATGACTTAATAAATGCAGATGGAAAGATAGATGGCCAACTTCATGCCAACTGAGCTTTTGTGAATCATGATATGAAAACTGACTTTTTTCATGTATTGGAGCTTGCCTATGAAGGTTCATCTATTGTTTTTCTGCAAGTATTACTCACCCAATCATGATGTGAAGATGAATGCAATTGATGTTTCATATCCTGTCGCTCACCCAAAGTCACAAAGGTTCATCTATTGTTTTACTGCAAGTATCACTTAAAATGTTGGTTAACTTTTCAGGTCAAGGAAAATGGTATTTATTACACTGTCTCCCTTGATGGTCAGAAGACTGGATTTTATGCAGATCAGCGCGAAAGCCGCTCTTTGGTAACTAAGATATCTAAGAATCATAGGGTTCTTGACCTATGTTGCTATAGTGGTGGATTTGCGCTTAATGCTGCATCCGGTGGAGCAGCTGCTGTCGTTGGTAAGTCCTTCTTTGTTTTATCTTTTCAGGTCATTCATAACTGTGATCTTTCAAATTTTCAAACTGTGCCCAAAATATGAGTGCTAGAAAAAAAAAACCGCTAGATTGACTACATTGTTGAAAAGTGCAGAACTTTTTTATCTGTTAATAAAGGATCTCATCAAGTTAACCTGAATTGCAACTAATCTCATAGTAACTCATCTGTGGGGTATCTTGGTCATAGCAGCTAATTAATGCAGATGAGTTGGTGACCTGAAATGGCAAAGTTTGCCTCTAGATAGGTTAAATTCTTGTGTGCATTATTTTCTGTTGGCCTCTAAGTCACTTGGGTGTGGATATGGGCAGGGGTGTGGTTACAGTGGTATAAGTTTGGACATGCCTTTTTTGAAAATTTGTGGATATCAGTGTACAGAAGGTGGTGTGTGTGTGTCTGCGTGTACATGTGTGTATATATAGTAGAGTTCAGAACTGTCTGATGCCAGTTGTTGGATCATGGATGGCTATAAGTTAAAATCTGTCATGAAAAGTCAGTCACCACAGGAGCATTAGCAACAGTTTATGGTTATCAAACTTGTCGGAGTTGCGTGCACTATACATCCTCCTTATAGCTTGTTATACAACTGTCATTAAGGTGAAGATTATAATGAGAATGAGGAACGGAGTGGAATGCATATGAATTATTGGAAATGGCACAAAACAAACACTGAAAAGAGGTTCCCTGAACAGTGAACAAGAACACACTGATGGAAACATGAAAAAACATATGCAGGGAACTCAAGACCAAAAAAAGATTAAAAAATGAATGGGAACACTCTGCCAAACTCTCTTAAAAGCAGAAGCATCCCTAAAACCGAAATTTCCAATGGCAAAACTCTTTCTCTTTCACATGTACATGGTTGTACGTATAAAAAAAAAGGAAAATTCGAACAAATGGTTGCATAGAAAAGGAAAAGACAGACTTGAGACATAGGGGCATGCTCCCATGTGTTTCTGTGCACAGTTGGACAACTGGTGTTTTCAGCATTCCTGGAAGGTTGAAAACCTCCATTTTGCTGGGAACGCTCCTAATTTGGCACCGGGAAACATGAAAGAGAATAATTTGACGGAAAAGTCATTTTGCAGACAAAGGCCTCAATTCTATAAACACTGGATACAAACGAAAAAAACAATTGCCTTGCTCCTGGCATCCATCTCCATGCATTGCCCCTCATTGCCAGCCTTAGACTATCTTCTCCACCACCGGCCATCGTATCACTGATAAAAGATGGGGAAGCACTCAGACGTAGCCATGTAGGGAAACATAACAACAATAAGTCGAGCTCGAGGACTATAGTCTTTCTTTTGATTTTAACTGTTTAAGATTTACGGTTTAGAGTGACCCAATTCAAGCTGTATCTGATAGCCATCACATACCCATGTTGAAGAACCCTTGTACGAACAAGGGTACCCTAGGCTGGTTCATGTACCTATGTGACATAGATCCCCCTCTTTAACGATACCCTACACTATTGATGAATATTTAACTATTTACTCAACAGTAAATTAGTTTTGTTTCATATATATATATATATATATATATATATATATATATATATATATATATATATATATATATATATATATATATATATATATAGCAACTTGGCACTTAGGGCTGGTTGGGAGCTATACACCATCAGACCCACATAACTAGCTTTCAAATAGACTGAGAATATAACTACCCAGCCAAAAGAACCAAGAGAGGGTAGGGACCAGATGATCTCCCACCTCTCCATTGCAACATTCATCTCCTCTCTCTCTCCATGGACTCTCTTACAATTTTTTTGTACTATGATTACTTTTGCTATTATTGTTTAAGCAAATGTCACCCATCTAATCTGTAAGATCAGTTGGCTTATAGAATAATATATATATATATATATATATATATATATATATATATATATATATATATAATATCATAAACTATCGTTATACCATGAACTATTATTACTGTTTCCATTGTGTGGTGTTTTTAGTGACGATTTTCAAAATATTTTGTCATCCAGAAACATCTAGCAGCTGGCTGATTTCAATTATTTCATCTGTATAGGAAAGTTGAAATCTAATGACTGGCAGATGTTACCGGATGACTAAATATTTAACATTTGTGGCTAAATGCACAATAAACCTTGCTAAAGACATCATAAACCGTTGCTATACCATAAACTGTTGCTAGTACTTCCTCTGCATGGTGTTTTAGCAACGGTTTTTAAATATTGTCATCCGGCAACATCCAGCGGCCGAATTCCTCTCTCTCTCGCTCTCTATCGATATTATATATATATATATATATATATATATATATATATATATATATATATATATATATATATATATATATATATTCTAAGGAAGCTAAAACTATAAATTAGGTTCAGGATGAAAACTCTAGACACCATTTTTTGAAAGCATTTTTCCGAAAATCATATATATTCTTAGTAAAATGGACCAATAGTTTAATGGGTGACTTTCTGGAGAGAAACTCTGACTTTTATACATACATAAGGATAAAAATTGGTGATTGGTGTGCTTTTAACTACATTGAAACTTTTGGTGTGTTTTGCACTTTTGGTTACATTTAGGTCCACTTTTGGCTACATTTGCAAATACATGCTCTAAATGAATCCAATAAGGCTCTTAATGGGTCACAAGGTTGCTTTATGATGCGACTACAACGGGTATATTCTAAAGAAGTCTTTGTCTAGTGCAAAGCATGTAAACCAAGACATCATACTGTCAAATATACTGGAAGGTGACAGGGAGAGTTACTGTCTTCAGGTGTTGATTCTTCATCAGCTGCTATCGAGCTTGCAAAGGAAAATATTCTCCTTAATAGTCTTGACCACGAGAGGATATCATTTTTGAAGGAAGATGCAGCTGAGTTCATGAAAAGTGCTGCTTCAAAAAAGGATTCTTGGGATCTGGTAATATTGGATCCGCCAAAACTAGCACCAAATCGTAAGGTATCTTTCTTTTGCAGTTTTGTCATCCACAAGTTCATGTATGATATGCTTTACTTGTTAGGAACTTTCATATTGCCATATAAGGCTTATAGGTGGATCCTTTGATATGAGATTTAAGGGCTAACGGAGATTGAATTTCTCTTCTTTCTTCACCGCAGATCAATGTTGACTGCCCAGATGTCATAGCTATGTTCACACACAAGATCTTTTTGCAGAATTGCAGGCTATACATTAGAACAGAAATGCTATTAAACTAGCTTATTCTAAATAAAGTAGGACTCTCTGTCACATGGGTATGGGTATAGGTGTCAGTACAGGTGCTGGTATGAGCACGGGTGTGGAGCAATTTTCAAAAACTTGGGTATGGGGACATGGCTGTATATGTATATTTATATGTATACTTATATGTATAACAATAACATTTTAGCTAAATAAATACTTATATGTGTAACAATAAGATTTTAGCTAAATAAACACATAAATTCATTCCTTAGATTCATAAAATATATATTACTAAACGAAAAATACTAAGATATATGCAAAAGGTACAAAAAATACTTAATGTACCCAAAAAACACAAAAATTAAGGCTGCTGTTTACAGGCCTACACCCATACCCGTGTCGACACGGGTGCGCGGCCTTTTCTGGTGCACCCATGTTTCATAGAGTAGGAGTTGTAGGAAGCATTGTGGCACTAACCTCTTGGGCTAATTAGGTTAATGATTTCTTGGTCATATTTATGTAGTATGAAATCCTTCCATATTCACTTTTACTCATGACTAGAAATTGCTTTTATCCAAATGAATTGATTTATTTGGAAATATTTAGTCTTATCCACATTATCCTGAAATATTCAGTGACATTGTATCCACTACTTGACATATTTTCAGGTTCTTCAACGTGCATCTGGTATGTACAGAAGCTTAAATTGCCTAGCTATGAAGGTCACAAGGGAAGGTGGTCTTCTTATGACATGTTCATGCTCAGGAGCTATGACCCAGAGTGGAACATTTTTGCAAGTTCTTCAAGTAAGTTTCTTGTGTTATGTTATCACTTTCTAAACTGTCTCCTTTTCTATGTGGTGCATGATATGTCCATCTTATGTGAGATGCTTGCAATTCCCTTTTATTTGGTCTGTTTGGAACTTTTTGTCACCAAGGTTGTTGCTTATTCTGGTAGTTTGGAATCCTCACTGGTGGTGGGTTCGCTATAATATTTTCCTTTGTTCTCTGCCTGATAGAGACAACACTCCTGAATATCTGCTCTTCATCTGTTTAACTGATGTTACAATTCAAGGTACAGGATATCACAGGTTTACTGCTTCTTGGTTTTATGTAGAAACCTCATTTTTATCCTGATAGTGTAACTATAAGCATATATTGGTTTCAGCCTGAAACCTATAGTTCCATTTTTCTACCAAGTTCCTCTGTTCAGTGATTTCTGAAATTTAATTTTTTCTTTTTTCCTCTGCTATCATGAGGTGCATTTATATATGTACTTATGTGATACTACATATCACAAAAGGATTTCTTGATCTACTGGGGAGATCCAAGGACATGCAGATCAAGGCAGGAGACTTGCATTTTGATCCTTTGCTATATCTCTCTTTTACCAAGGGCATGATTTTAGCCAACAGAAAATACTCCTTGTCTATCATTCTTCCTTATCGATTAAATGTCAAATCATGAATCTAAGAACTGAGGATTTAGTAACCTCATTCTATATTCGGTGCCATGAGCAGGCTGGTCTGACAGGCCAAGATTCAGGTCATGGCAGATTTTCATGCTCTGAATATGGATTTAAGGCTCCCCTGTGGTAGTCTGACGAACTTTGACTGTCTTTTATTATAAAAATTCTGTTGGATAGTTTAGTCACAATGCCCCAAAACATGGGAAAAAAAGAAATCTTGTTTCTTGGATGTGTAAATTGGAATTACGACCCAAACAAATTGGGGACTATTGATTGTTGAACCTTATAACATTTGTTTTAGTATTGTTATTAATCATATAATGTTGAACCTCCTTCTGGACTTATGAAGTGTTTAGGCTTGAGGTTTCATGAGTCCGCTTCGTATTAAATGTCTGATTTAGTAGGCTTAATTATTTTTCTATCAATGGCTATTTGACTGCCAGCAAAGGTAATTGCAAGTTCCAAAATGTTGCTGAGAGGGAAAAAAGGGTTCCATGCTTATTTCTTGCCTATAATAAAAGATATCTTGCCGCAAAAAATGTTATCAAAATGACTCATTCTGTTTTGAATCACTAGCAACTGTTGCCATGAACTGCTATTCATATTCTAATAAGTTTTTACTTGGCGTAGGGAGCTGCTTCAATGGCAGGGCGGAGGATTACTGTTCTGAAGAAAGCTGGTGCAGCAGCTGATCATCCTATCGATCCCTCTTACCCGGAGGGATCATATCTCACTAACTATTTGCTTCGAGTTCTGTGAAGGATATGTCTGCAGCAGCTGATCAATGTTGATTATATATGCGGTCTTAGTCATATTACATTTTCACCATCTCTCTCTCTCTCTCTCTTGGCCCTTGCTCCTAAGGTTTGTGCCGGTAAGGTAACAATCCAAGTTGCTCATATGCTTCAGCTTGGCAAACTCATTTGAAGTCAGAAAATAGAGTTTTGGCAAGCTGGATAGGAGTAATGGGTGCTTGACTCACTCATCTCTTCTAGGTTCATTTTCTATTAACTAATAGATCAACATATCAATCTCTTGTTGTTGATAGGAAGGAATTACTTGCTAAGACATTTCTTTTTTAAGTGTGAAGTTCAGAACTCAAGTTGCATTCAAGAAAGTCAGAGATTTGTCCGAGAAGATGGGAACTTGAAAGCTGAAATATTCTAATTTCACATAAAGGCATGTAAATTCAGGCTTGATTTGCTCTGCCAGTTACTGTACGGGCTTGGGCTTAGTTCTCCTCTTGTTACGAGAACGAACTACTCTTGAACACATGAAACCTGGTTTATGCAGTTCCTTGACAGGCCCTATCATGCCCATGTGAGCGTTACAGTGGTTCAGACTTGCCCCTGGCCTAGCCTCTACTAGGCTCAGTAAGCCTGTATTCTGCGATAAGGTGCCAATCTAGGTTGGTTTTAGTTTATGAAACTTCATTTCAGACCGGAGGTTTTTTCTTTTTTAAGTCCATAAATTTTCAATGTGGAAAAGCAAGATATTTTTTCAAACACTGACCTTGGTCTAAGTTATGTATGTTAGAAGATTTGTGTGTGTGCGTATTTTATGGCCATCCACCACTGTTTGGTCAGATTTCAGTAATCAATACAAATATACATATTTAAAATCAATACAAATAGAAGACCGCTCAATTTTAGAAAACTTGCAAAAAGCTGCTTTGAAAAACTAGTTCGCAACGGATCGCTTCAACAAAATGATAACCAAATAGTAAATGGATTGAATTTGTGGATCGGATATCCATATGAATTGTTTACAAGCTAAGATATATATATATATATAAAAGAAAAACATCCGATTAGTAAATCAGTCCAGATTTAGATTTATGAATAACATTCAATTGGATTTGGATCTAAATAAATATATGATTGGATGAAAAATATCTTAACAAGGATATCCATATCCAATTTAGACATCTGAATCTGAAGCCATGAGCTAATATATGTTTCGAACTTAGCTACCCAAATCCGATGCTGTGAACCAAACAGCTAAGGCAATTCAAGATACTTGTTTGAAATAAAAACTAGCCAAAGGTGCCAACTTAAATCTACGATATCAAGTGAACATAAATTTCATACAAAAGGTCAACTCCTAGAGCTAATGGTTTCGATTGACTTTGAAGCTACAACATATTGGATTGTAATTCTTGTCTCCCACGCAGTCATTGTCTGGAAGCGACAACATATTGAAATGCTAAACTGTTTCTGCAAAGGCATTAGCCCGAAACACTAACATTAGTTTATGATATTAAATGAGCATAAATTTTATATAAAGGTTGGCATGCAAAGGACTAAACCAGTTCGATTTGACCTATCATATAAAACACGACGTCTGTGCTTTGTATATCATTCTCTTAAAATTTGGTATTATTCGCGCAACAAAGCCTACCATTTGAAACCTTAATTCAGTGCTGAAACTTTGGTGAATTTGGGTCCAGTTATATAGGGTAGTCCTACGAGATTTCAGCCATTGCTCCATAGTCAATTGAAAATTTGTTAACCGCCGTATACTTAGGTTCATTGTAGACATTCATAAACCATCACTGTCTCCATATAACCTTTCGAACCTATCGCAAAAATGTTACTTGGGTTTTTCTCATTTTTCCATCATCCAACATTTGACACGAGTCAGGTTTTAGTCAAACCTGACCTGATTTTCCTTCGGTTGGACTCCAACCCGTAGTAGTAAGATTGAATCAAATTTGAATATTATTCTAACCATATCAAAACCTTGAAGACTTCTGGCATTTATCAAGAGTGGTTATTTTGAAATGAAGAACTAATATTGTAAAAAGAGAGAGAGAGAGAGAGAGAGAGAAAGGGTGAGTGCCTATAATTTTGAGAAACATAAAATGAAAAAAGTAAAGAAGGGAAGTTGAAAAGACATAAATGAGTTTGAGTTAGATCTTAATTTATTATATCTCATATACATTTGCCAAGTAATACACCAACTTTTAAAATTTTTTGTTTCTTTCTTATTTAACTTTAAAGAGTTGCCTAATTGATTACATTAACTTAAAAATTTGTGCATTGATCGAGTACATAAACATTTTAATTAATAAATAAAGTAAAATAAATAGCTTCATAAAATAAAGTTTGGGTTTAGTTCTTGATTTAAAAGCTTTATATTGTTTTCAAATATTCTATCTAATCAATTCTTCTGTCTCTAAATGTTTATTAAAAAAATATATATATTGAATAGTTAAAAAATTTGCTCAAATTGCATCGTTGCAAAAAAATAATTAGTTTGATTAATTAGACAAATAGCTGCTTCAATAATTAGTCTTTTTTATGGTTTTCATACCTTTTTCATATTATATGTATAAATTTAATGTTACAATTTTATATTTCTAAAGAATAAAAAAATAAACCGTTTTTTGGTATTAATCACCTACATTATTTCCTATTTATAATTATTAAACTAGGTGACCGATACTATTTCATGTTAAGTAAGTGTGTTATCTAAGAAAACTTGCTCGTTTGATTGAGTTCATCAAAATAATTGTGTTTTTTGATATAAAATTTTTTGTTTTGTCAAATGAAATATCTATTAATTGATAAATACAACAATTTTTTATTAGCTGAAAGTTTTTGTTATTAAATTAACATATTATATGTTACGAAAAATTTAAATCTTTAATAGTGGTGGTACTAACATTTTTTATAAATTAATCAAACAAAAGTACCTTCACATTTTCATATTTTAAATCTTAACTAGACTAAATAAAGTTAATAAAGATTTTTAGTCTCAAACAGAGTTCGTGGCAACCTTGGGGCCATTACTATTATTAAAGTTATTGATACCACGTCAGCTTATATTATGTTATTGCTTCCAGTATTTTTACTTATTTGATTAGTTTCCTTTTCAAAATCATGGATTTCATATTGTAAATAATTTTGAGTTGCCTAATGATTCTTGACTAAGGTGTTTTATATTATTTTAAATTATTTTTTAGAAAAAACTATACATTTCTTTATATTTTGATTAATTGATTGCATAAATTAATCTTCTTATAGTCTACTTGATTCAATAATTCACTTAATTCTTGGACAATGCTTGTTTCATTTAATTGAAAAAGTTATTTGAATATAAAAAAATTTATTTGAAATACAAATTTTGATTCTCAATTTTATATACGTTAAAGAAATTTTGGAGTTTGAAATAGTGATCATGAATAATTATGTTAATTTTTTTTATAATCATTTTAAAAATAATAGTCTTTTATTTTCATTAAGGTTGTCTTATACCATCATCATCAGTGGTGGAGGCACGGGGCAGGGGGCCTGGTCGCAAACAAAATTGTTGTTCAAGAAAATTTACATATAAATTTTAAAAAGTTTCATGTATCGTATACAAATTTTTGAACAATGATATTCCAGCCCATGTCAAAACTTCAAAACCATAATTCGACCTTTCTCATGAAAAATTTTTTGCTCTGGTTTTGATCTTCATTTTTTCAGCATAACCCATCATGGTCGAGCATCATTGGGGCCTGGTCGCAAACAAAATTGTTGTTAAAGAAAATTTACATATAAATTTTAAAAAGTTTCATGTATCGTATATAAATTTTTGAACAATGATATTCCAGCCCATGTCAAAACTTCAAAACCATAATTCCACCTTTCTCATGAAAAATTTTTTGCTCTGATTTTGATCATTCATTTTTTCAGCATAAGCCATCATCGTCGAGCATCATTGCTGCGAAGCTACATATCATATGCCATCTTGCTTTCTTTTTCATGAGAACACCCCTTTTTGGCTTGTTTGCTTAGGAGCTTGGTTCATAATATTAAAATCATTTTCAAAAAACTTGATGCCATTTTCTTCTGTCTTATATGTGTACCATGTTTGCCAACATATGTTAAATTGTAGAATCACTAATCCCCATTCATCCTTGGTTCTTACAAACCTTTGGCTTGTTTTGTTGGTGCACAACGTGAAAGATGAGAGAAATATAAGTTGGAAGCATGTTCAAGGCTGCTTTCTTTAGAACTTTAATTGTCACACTTGAGATTTTTTATTCCTACATTGTGAAATTGATAATGTGACTCTGTTCAGAGGATGCAATTAGGCTTGACAGTACTTTAAAAGATTTCTATCTCGCACACTCGAAAGTAAGGCTGGGCATCAGGCCTCGGGCCATTGTTTATGCCCGAGGCCCGGCCCGGCCAGATTATTTAACAGGCTGAGCGGGCTGGGCCAGGCTTTGGGGCGGGCCAGGCCGGACTTTTTTAGACCCAACCACACCTATTTCTCCATTGATATACACTCTGTGAGTGACAGCAAGAGAAAAAGATAGATCCGTTTGACGGCAGTGGAATAGGGAACATGTGGTTGAAAAACCAACCTTCAACAGACCGAACTGATCCGCTTGACAGCAACAGTGGTGATGGCGTTGCGGTTGACATCACGGTGGCAGTCGGTAGTTGTAGAGCCGATGGGTGACGGCCGACGGGGAGGGCTGGAGGGTGGAGGAGGCAGTCACAGCGCAGACTCACAGATGCAGGAAGAGGACTAGAGAAGAACGACAGACGCGGTCGACGCCGCGACGGGGAGGACCAGAGGAGGCGTTCGTCGATGGGGAGTCACCAGTCGGGGATGATGAAGCATAGCCGAGCTGCCGAAGTTGAGGGGAGGATAATGAACCCTAACAACATCGGGTTGTGAAGTTGTGGGGGGAGTCGAGGAGAATGAACCCTAACATTAATTAACAATAACATAAGTTAAATTAAAAAAAAATTAAGGTATCGGGGTTGTGGGGCCGTTGACAATCACATGATGAGGCCCAAGCCCGACCCGTTTAGTATCGGGCCGGGCCAGGCCTGACAAAATCTGGCCCATTAAAGAAAGTTCTAGGCCCAGTCCCAGGCCCGAGTCAGGCCGGGTACTTGGCGGCGGCCCAACCCGGTGCCCAGGCTTACTCCAAAGAGCTCTGTTATATAAAAGATTATTCACTCAAATGCCAATGTGAGATAGAAAGCTAAAGACTCTTCAAGAAAAACCCAAACATCAAAGCCTTTCAAAATGAAGAGTCGCAAACTTTAGAACAATAAACTATTTCATGAAAAGATACAAACTTTAAAGTTTATTTATTTATTTAGTATACATTATTCTAAATTTTAATAATAATCTCTCACTATTTTCAAAAGATAGCTGAATGGTTGGCCAAAAGTTATGCATAAATAAATATGTCTTGTGAACTTGAATGCTTACACAGCGCCAATAACTTAAATCAATTAAGAATCCATTAGAACTGAAATTAATTAACAGACACGGTGAACTTACTTTGAATTAGACGCTCTCATACTAGCCACAATTTCTGTCATTCTAATTTCTTAAGGGAAATATTTTTGTATAGATTTTAAGTTAACCCAATTTAGAGTTGTTTGTTAATTCTGCATTTAAAAGTGCTTTTGTATTTTCTCACAAAGAATGGCTCAAACTTCCGTATTCATGCACATAAGTTTAACGAAGTGTCTGTTTACTTCTACCTTAAGACACATGTGTACCTTAAGGCACATATGAGCATAAACTCATTAAGAGATATTTCTTAACTATAGAATGGCAAACACACATAATAAATGAGTTTTCATTATTCTATTATTGATTTATTCACCGAACCAAGGCATATGAGATATTCAATGCACTAGGTTGGTTTTCACAATACACGATTTTAATGACATCAGTCTCATTTTCCTCAACATCATAAGTATACTATTTTTTTTTAAATGCCTTTTGTCAATGAATTACCAATTTTTGGCATGATTTTAGGTATTTAATAATATCACCTCATCATCAATCATTTGTCCTATAAAACTGTGTCTCAGACTTGTATGTCTGGACTTCTCATTATACTTTAATTTTCATGCCTTGCATTTTGTTGATTGATTGTTACAAAATATGGAGATCGCACGAATTTTTTTTTTCTCCAATATGTCTTGTTAGATTATATTGAGAAAATCCAAATTGGCCCCATTGATAAGCAGTTAAAAGAATAATCACTATAAACATCAATAAAAGGTCGAAATTATGCTATCAGAATGAAGAGTTCGTTCTAGTTGGCTATTCTAATACCGACTTTGCTCATAATAACAATGACACCAAATCTGCCTTTGGTTGTATTTTTCTTGTTAGAGGTAGAACAAACGTTTTTGCTTTGTAAAAAGATATAGTCTTGTTGTTCAATTTTCTCAAAAAACTCAATATACAATCTACAACATTGTGACCACATTTGCTTAATTATAAAAAAGATTTGAAATTATATCTTAATCAAGAGCTAGTAAAGTTATATTGCAATAACCAGAGAGGAATATCGTTGATAAAAAATGGGGCTATAATTTTGAAAAACATACTCATAATTGTTAAATATACGTACATAAAACCATTTGAAAATAATGAGATAGATGATTAAGTTACATTAAAAAACCTATTTTGAAAGAAAGCCCATAATAGTGAGAACAAGTTTGCTATCTCATGCCTAAGTAGGTTATATTATATTATAGTCATGAGCCATGCTCATAGCTATCATAATAGATGCATCAGAAGCCAGAAAATTTTAGCTAACACAGATTACTTATATAGTTTTAAATTAATTAGTCACTCGTATGTAAACGAAAAAAACTGTCATGAAGTTTAACATTATGAAAATAAACACATTTTGTGGGTCTGTATGAGCAATTACCTACGCTGGCCTCTGCCCCTGAATGGACAAGGGGGTCAGTTCATCCATGACAATGAATTGCACTATTAGCGAATAAATGACATTAGTAGAAAATGAGGTCCCACTAATCTTTTTTACGGTAAGACATAGGCATCACGGAAAACCAAAAGGTATTGGTAGGACGGATCCTCGGCGGGCTCCTAGGCTGGCCCGTATCAAGTACATACAGTACATCCAACCATGAGTCAAAGCTGACCCAACCCGCTCTTGACTCGGTGAAACTCGGCCTAACTGCATTGATTATTTAAATACTCGATTAAATCGATGAGTCAACTCACTGACCTAATATGGGTTTACCAATTATGGAGCAATACATAAGCCCTTCTCTTTGCCTCTTTTTTATTTAATTTATTTATTTAAAAGGGCTACTTTCGATGGATCGGGCCTCGGAAATTTCGTTTGGTTCCCGACCCGAGATCCAAGACCCATGTTCCGTTCGGAACCGCCGCTACTAGCAGCTGCAAGTCTGGAACCCACAGGCATCCAATGAGTGGGCCCCACTGGACAGAAAGACGTCAATCCGTACCGTCACTGCCTCAGCTTCTGCCACGTTTATCCATCTAGAAACGTGTCGAACAAATGAAAGGCTTCCTGCTGCCGTCTTTTAGCTTTTCAGGCCTAGTGGGTGGAGAGAGAGAGTTTAGGACCTTATTTGATTCGAAAATTTACCTGTTCGTCCCACCACATTCTCCCGTTGTTGTGATGCTTTAGAAAAGACTTTGACTTCCGGGATATGGCCAAGGCGCGCACCAATTAGACGTCTACCTCTCTCTCTCTCCCTCCCCCTCTCTCTTTCTCTGCCGGTCGATGTCTGCAGTGGCTCCTTGTATGATCACAGGTGCATTTCTCTCTTGTTCTTTGGTTCTTCTTTGTTCCTTATGCATCGGAGTGTCTGATGCGTAGCTTTCAGATGATATGCTTGTTTCGGTTTTCTTTGGTTGTTGCTTGATATATATGTGGATCATTCCTTCAAAACCCTAATTTTTCATTCTCTTGTGACCTGTTTTTTTGTTTGGTCTTGCAGATTGGAAGGTTTTGTGAAGGTTATTTTCCGGTTTAAGGGGTAATGTTTTATTGAGCATGTCGCATGATCTGCTTTTCTCAGTGTTTCAGTACGTTTGTTAATTTAGAATTGGTGTTTTCTGTCTTTGACTACGTCTTGTTGTTCCTGTTGAAGTTTCTATTTTTGAGAAAGAAAGAAAGAGAGAGAGAGAGAGAGAGAGAGAGAGAGAGAGAGAGAGAGAGAGAAGCTGTTTTGCCTTTTATGATCCCGTGTCCTTGTTTTCTAGGTTTTCTGGTCTTCTTTTCTTAGTGTTTGTTTCTGCTCGACGATTATGGTGCCACTGCTAATTGACAAGACTGCCAAAATCCTGACTCACTGCATACTGGTATCGTCTAGCGAGATCAAATCATGTGTTACCAAGCTGTCTATGGAGGTGTCAGTGTCCATTTGTTACTGTATACATGAAGAAAAACGACATGGGATGCTTAATGTCAAAGAATACTCTTCAGGTTGATGTGCATAGTAGCAGCTCTAAGCCCCTAGCCAATGAAACAATTGTTTAATTGGCATCAGATATCCATCTGCGTTATTCTGATTCCTTATTCATATGCTATAAAATGACGGAGAGGTGGTTCATAAATCCCTAGCTCGAAGAGGTTGTCGTGACAGCTAATCTGGACCATGTCGAATTTGACATAAAAACAGAAAGATGTAGCTCCATAGCTATGTCTCCTGACTGGAGGGTGTTGGTGCAGATGCAGCAATTTTTCAAAAAAACTTAGGTGTGGGTGCGGCGAGGGTGTATATATGTATATAAATCATTTGTTACATAGTTATTTAACTGTTTAGTAGCCTTCTTCATTTATATTTATATATAAATTTTTTGTTTAAGGATAATTTAGTTATGCGCGCATCTAAAGTGGTCAGTTTTGACCCGGTTCAGCTGACGGAACCGAATGTGCTGTGTTAGAGAAGCAGCAGCACCAGCACCAGAGTTGGCACAAGTACGGCAGCCATTTAGAAGCACCCACGTGACATAGTTCCATAGTTCATTGAAGTATCGTTGTGATAAAATGTAATAATTTTTGAAAAAGTAGTTCTTTGTATGTGCATATTGGGTAACTTTTTATGTCAATGTTTGTTACCTTGAGATGTGACAAAAAACCTGACCGTGCTATCATTCTTTCTCCTTTGTCATTGACCCTTAAACAAATACCCCATTGCTGCTAGTATATTTTATAGATTTTAGTTTAATAGCCATTATCTCTTTGTAAAGCCCCTTTGGCCAAGATCTTTTTTCTTTTTGTGTTCTTGAGTATTAGTGGAGTGTTTAAAATGCCAATTCCATTTTTATGCTTGGCAGTTGTGATTTTTGGAAATACAGTTGGTCGTGAACCTACTTCAGCAGCACAATCAAGGCAAAGGAACTTCTCATCTTTGTCATTGTTGAGAAATCCACCAGATAGATAATTAACGATGTGAGTGATTGAGCCTGAAACTGGATTGTTTGAGGTAAATTCATATATTCAAGTCGAGCTAAATTTAAACCATGGTACAGCCAAGCCAAGTCTGGGCCCAGAATGTTTGAGCTTAGTGTTGTCACCATTGTTTGTGTCTACAATGTAACCATCATGTCCATTTCCATTACCTCTGGAAAAGTGGTTGTCATTTTCCTATCTTCAGGACCACTGTACAACTAAATTCCTAATGTTTGATGAGGTACTTATTTTTACGTAGGATTGGATGAAGCCAGTGGATTCTGTATTTACAGGATTTTGATGTATGGGGTGCTTATGTTAAAACCTTTGCATATTTTCATCTGGTTGTACACATCAATGTTGTAAAACACGTATCGTAAGCCGTATCGGTCGGGCTTTAAGATACGCCGTATCGTAACGTATCGTAACGTATCGTAACCGTATCGTAAAATTTTTTAAATAAATCAGAAAAAACAGAAAAAAATAGAAAAAATCACAAAAAAATAAGTAAAAATCAAGAATAATATGTTCTTCACTAAAAACATGTTTTTACAGAATAATAGACTTATTATTGCTATAAAGTTACGGTTCATCATTTGTAAACATCAAAATTCATAACAATATCAATCTAGAAAGCACAAGTCAACAATTACATAATGTCATAATGTATATTAATTTCATAACCATAAATTTATAATCTTCATCATATTCATTATCATCCTCATCTCCATCTTCTTCTTCATCTTCATCTTCATGGTTTAAAAAAACCCCTTTCCGCCCAATGGGAATCAGCCACCCACGCACAAATCCATGGTTTAATAGATGATTTCACGGTGAAAATCGATGATTTCATGATGGAAATCGATGATTTTCCTCTAAGGCAGTACAATCTCTAGGTTAGAAATGAAGAAGGGGTGGGTTTTTATAAAAAAAACTCGAAAAAAAGAGGCTTGAGCCCCCTTTTTTGAAAATTTGCCCGTATCGTGCGATACGGGGGTGTATCGTACGATACGGGCCCTGTATCGCACGATACGTGCGATACAGGGCCGATACACCCCCCATTTACGATACGGGGGGTGTACCGTATCGTAAATGGCCATCGATACGATACGTATCGTACGATACGGCCCCGTATCGTACGATACGTACAACATTGGTACACATTGGTTAAATTAGAAAAAAATTAATGGAAATACTATTAGACTATTCATTGTTATTTGATTTTTAATCAAACCTCTTGGCATTTGTCGTAAATTGTCTTGGAGAACAAAAGTGGATCTCCTGCACAAAATGTGTCATGTTCAGATCAGACGACTAAGTTTGTTTGGCAGTTTCTTCTCTCGAAATAAAAATACTGATTGGTATACAGCGTTGTCTATCTTCTTCTTTACGAAAATCCTGTCTCAACCACCTGCAGCTACTTTTTCCATTTACCTGCACAAAGATTTTACAAAAGGATAGGTGCTTTATTAAGGCACGTCTAGCTATCTGATACAATAGGCAAGTAGTAAATCTTCTTGGTGGACAAACTAATATGTTCATTGTGCATCTACATTTATTACACCATTAAAAATTTATTTGCAGACTTTCACTTCTGTAAAAAGTAAGGCAATGGCAACCTGTGGTTTCCAAGTGAGTTAATTAGTGACCTTTGGAGAAATGAAAATAATCACTGGTTAAGTTCTGGTTAAATTCCCATAATACTTGATTGATGGCATTGTCGAGAACATGCATTATCAATCTTCTCTTGTTCCTATGTTTTTGAGCCATTTGTTTATTCTCTAATCAAAATTTCTGAAGCCGGTTGAGGAAATTATTGCATCTCCTGAATTGATGTGTGTCATGATTGCTTTAAAAATGGTAGGTGCATTTACTTGGTAAAACAGTATCTGAAAATATGGTAAGGAAAATTGCAACGAAGTACTTAGGCTGAGAAAAAGGACCTGTATACCTTAATAGTTTAGCTGAGGGAATTATTTGACTCTCCATTTTGGTGGATATGTAGAAATTTGTTCTTTTATGTGTCTTGCAGCACAGACACATTTTGACATTTTTACTTGGATTCTTGTACATAGGGATTCCTGTGTTGCTTTTTAAATGAACATGTTCGTTTCTTCCATAATGTGTATTTTCGGCATTCTCATTATTTAACGAATGATGTCCTAACTAAAAGTTCCTGTTGTAGAACATAGTAAAAGATGCTTGAGTATATTGTAAAACAAAGTAAAACGATGCTTGAGTATTTCAAGGATAAGGGTGGACAACTAATTGGGTGTCCATCAGCCCATTCTGCTGTAAACTGGTCTGGGTATTAAGCTTCAGACCAGGCTCAATAAGAGTCAGGTCCAGCTCAACCCCAAGATCAGGTGCTAGGTTTTTTTCAGGTACTTGATTTCTGTGGTGTGTTTTCCTTTTCATCTTCATTTTCATAAATTTATATTTTTAACACATTCCAATCACTAGGAACACCATGTTGTGTTTTCAGTTTCTAGTTTTTTCTTCTAAAAAGGTTAATATTCCACCTTATAATCATTCTATTACTTTGATATCTTGTTAGAAGGGTTAAGATAAAAAGTGTATAATTTCTGTCTGGTTAGATCTGATTGAATCCCAATCAACTAAGTGGCTAGACTGGGGCCCGTAGGAATCAGGTCTGATCCAGTTGGCTTGTTAACTAGTCAGGTAGTTAGGTATTTTTTCTGAAATTTATGAGATTGCCAAACTTCTGTAGGCCACTAATCAGGCTGCTCTGACTCAACGTCAACTCCTAAATCCTAAGAGGGTAATAAATGTGTAGTGCTTTGTTCTGAGTGCATAATATGAAGCTTTTCCCCTACGAATATCTGATGATATGCGAATTGTGATTGAGCAAATCATGATATTGACTATAATGAAAAGTGAGGAATGCATGTGATACCTCTTATTTTTTGGATCCTGAGGACACTACATCTAGGTTGAGAGACTTTATCGCTCACTCAGTGGCATAAAACCCTGAAGCTAATGCCCATTCTCGGGATGATACTTATTTTAGTAAGTCTGTACAAAGAAAAGTGTCATGTAGTTTCCTAGTTTCTAATCCCAAGGAATTGCTGTGAACAATTTTGGGTATTACACATAGAGGCAATTTCGCTCGGGTTTTCCTATATGCTTTTCAAGATTGAAGAGTATAATGAATCAAGATTCACATCTTCTTTTGTTTAGTCAAAACTGGGTCTTAGCCTGGGTTGGCTAGTGGTGGCATGGATCCCTAGGCTGGGGAACTTAGAAAGACCAGCAAAAGATATTAATCTTTTAAGATTTTCAATCTAAAACTCCAAAATTTTTGTTCATTTTTTACTTAATATGTTGGTTGAAATGTGGAAGTTCAAATTTCCCATCTTGTGTCTTCTTTTTCTTTTTCTCTTCTGTCTACCTGGTGCATTTAGCTATGTAGGTCTTATATAGTTATAAATATAGAAGTTCCACTAAAGATTTGACAGACTAGGAGATTTGGTGGCCCATAAATAGTGTGATTACTTGAAATGTTGTTTGGAGAGGCTTGGTGGAAGTCATAACTGTAGGGCATTTTTGCATATAGGCCACAGATTTGCAAAACAATTCCCAGTACCATATCTTTCTTTTCAAAGAAAATGGTAGGAGGAAGCATAATTGCTGTTGGATTGCCGAGCATCATGCTATAGTTGACAATATTCTTTCCGCACGTAGGTTTTGTAGTTTGAAGTTTCAGATTAATTTACATTATTATCTTCTGTTGCTGGTCCAGATGTGTTAACCACTGGCAGGACAGTGGAGTGTTGCTGTGAACTGCTTGTGAATTTTCTGTTTTGTACTGTTCTTTTGGAAGTGATATGCTTCATCTTTTACTGTTTTGGGATCTTTTAACAGAAGGAAAAAGCATTGTATAAAGTACAGTGTGAATTCTCTGTTTTGAACTGTTACCTTGGAAGTTGGTGTGTTGCCTCTTTTACTGTTTTGAGATTTTTTTGACAGAAGGCAGAAGGCCAGAGGGAAGAAAAGAGGGGGGGGGGGGGGGGGGGGGGGGGGGGGGGGGGGGGGGGGGGGGGGGGGGGGGGGGGGGGGGGGGGGAGAGAGAGAGAGAGAGAGCAAGAGGGCCAGAGGAATACCTAGAGTGGGGCACAAGCGGCAGGAAGAAGTTTGCTGTGTTTATGGATCCTAGCCATTTAATATTCTCTAAAGAAATACATAAAAGTTGCCAATCTTTTGTTGTTCCATTATGGAGGATGGACATCAAAAGTTCAAGACCGAAAAAGTTGGCTTCTGTATTGATACAGAAAATTTTCTTGGAGGGAAAACAACAGGTCAAAATATGATTATATGGAACTTTCAAATAATTCAAGGACAATCACATTTACAAACCATCTTATACTAGTATATGAGTAGTGAAAAGAGGTTAATGGTTTCTCTTGCTTGGAATAGTCGTGGTACATCCACATCTGGTGAAAAGAACAGTATATGTTTGAATCTTTGGAGCTAAAGCTGATATTCTTTTGGTGATAGTATGAACCTTCCCAACGACCTGTATGGTGAACATTGCTAATTTTTTAGAGACTTTCATACTCTCAGTTGTCTTATTGTCTTTGTCTGAAAAATGCCAATTGTCGGAATGCACTCGTATTGTTCTAAACAGCTGTTGGCTTCTATACTTTTTGTAGCAAAATGCAGAATTTGGATTCAGGGTTCATATTGCTGCAGTGCACTTGGTGTGAAGTTACAACTGTGGATGTATTTGTTTTGAATGCCAGATATATATAGTGACTGCTACTTTAAGGTGACTTCTTTTTCAACATTTAGGTGATTCTTGCTCAGTCAAACCGGATTCCTTGTAGTAGGGGTGTTATACTCTCGTTTCATCATGGACCAGTCAGGACAGCAGCAACAGCAGCCTGTTATGGGTGTTGTGAGTGGAGCTCCTCAAATGGCATATGCAGCTTCTCCTTATCAACCTGCTCCAATCGTGGCGCCTGGTGGTGGTTCCATTGTTGGATCTGTGCCAGCACCTACACAACCTGCCGCATCGTTTGCTGCTTCCCCTGCTCAGCTTGCTGCCCAACATCAACTTTACCAGCATCTTCATCATCAACAGCAGCAGCAGCAGCAGCAGCAACTCCAAGCATTTTGGGCCAATCAGGTCCGGGAGATTGAACAGACAACCGATTTTAAGAATCACAGCCTACCACTGGCAAGGATCAAGAAAATAATGAAGGCTGACGAGGATGTTAGGATGATTTCAGCTGAGGCACCTGTAATATTTGCCAAGGCTTGTGAAATGTTCATTTTGGAATTGACATTGCGATCATGGATTCACACCGAGGAGAACAAACGGAGAACCCTGCAGAAAAACGACATAGCTGCAGCCATAACTAGGACAGATATCTTTGACTTTCTTGTTGACATTGTACCGAGGGATGAATTGAAAGAAGAAGGGCTTGGCATCCCGAGGGCTGCTTTACCTGCAGTAGGAATGCAGCCAGATGCCATTCCATATTACTATATGCCTCCGCAGGCAATGCCTCAGGTAGGGGCTCCTGGAATGATGGTTGGTAAGCCAGTCGATCAGTCGGCACTCTATCAGCAGGCGCGTCCTGTTGCTTACATGCCTTGGCAGCAGCAGCAGCAACCAGCCCAAGCACAACAGCAACAGTCTCAGCAGCAGCAACAACAGCAGGCAGCAGACAATGCCTGAGTTTGTCAATTTCTGCTGGACAAGTTGAATTAATTTGGAATCGAAGTGTCATAAACTGTAATTTACTAGATTGTGTCAGGTGTGCCTTGAGCGATAAATCATGTTACGGTTGTTTGCTCCATCACTGACAACAAAGAATTGGAGAGGCGGAGTTCAGGCCTCCTGTGAATACCTTGGCTGGGGTGTTAGTTCGATTTATGGTAGATTATTGTGCAATGTTGGACTTTTAAAGTGTTCTGTTCACTTTAATGAGAAAGAACGTGCTGGTCCATTTCGATTATGTTTGTCCATCTTTCTTTGAGGGCAGACTTAATACATCTGTAAGCATAGGTGACAGTAGCCATAAAATGCTGTGGGGTGATTTTATTCAAAATTGGCCATTTGAATGTGATTTATTTCGATTGTGTTCCTATGTACCAGCCTTGATTGTATTTTTTTCAGAACCCATAAAAAAACTTCTCATGTTGTAAGGCAATGTTCTTCAAAAGTTGCAATCTAACCATTTTTCCATGGTAAAGTTTAAGAAAAGGGTATCGATGCCAATCTTAGTTAACGGTTTGAAAAGTAACGTTAAATCCAATTCGAAGGAGTTGGAATTAAGCTACAATAGTTGTGAGAGTTATTTTGTTGAATCAGGCTGTTTCAAAGGGCCTAAGATCTTAGAGATTTGATTTTTAGCCCGTCCTATGCTCCAAACTCATCTTTTTCCTCCATCATTTTCATTGAGCCCGTCTGTGATACCACTTACCGCGAACGATGGATGGAAGTGGCTCTGCCCGGCGGCAGCGTAGAGGGCATTGCCAAGTTTGGTAACAAGAACAACAAGAATGCTAACATAAAGTTCCACAAATCTGTTCCATCGATTGAGTTTAATTCATAAAAGGTTTCATGAATCTGTTATCTTTGAGACCGATTCGTAAAACAATATTTTGTTTTATTAGCATGTCAGCCTGTACATCTTCCACACCGAGCTCCTAAAAATCCAATGCTTCAATTCGCAGACATGAATAACAACACTGCTTTTCTGACATTTCCTTAGCGTCTTCCCTTTTTCCCCATCTGAAACTGTTGCATGAGCACCAGCAGAACGCTAGATCTTTTCCCCATCTGAAACTGTTGCATAAGTACCAGTAGAACGCTAGAGCTCTCTCTGGAATTAATCGGGTGTTTCTGTCTTCCTTTTGCTACACCTCCTTCCTCCTCAACAGGAGAAGGAAGGCCCGGCTTTCACTATCGGTGACATTGACAGCAACTGGATCAGATCACGCCTCATTTCACCAACCTTTGTCAAATGAACCAAATTTATGAAGAGACACTGTAATGGAACTGCTGTCATCTCCCCAAGAGGTTGATGCAGACAATTAGGAGGACCAACTCGTAAAACCGCACTTTCTGCTACACGAACATCTGCAATTATCTGAGGAAACTGGGAAAAGGTAGGAAATAACAGGAAGTTCAAGGAAAAGCAATGAACTAATGACGTCCTTCAATTTGGATTCCTACGTTAATGCAAATGTACAGATGAGGGAAAGAGGAAAATGGCAATTACTCATCACTAAAATGAATAGTAAAAAGTAAGATTAACAACAGGAAAATTGCAATTCATAACTAAAATGAATAGTAAAAGGTAAGTATCATCTTGATAATCTTGATAATCAAGATGATTCGACAAAAATGAGCTTTTCCTATTCTCGAAAGACTGAGAAGTATATTTGGTTCAGCTCGTGTCAAGAATGCACGTTTCCTTCGTTTCATCATGTATGATTCTCGAGAGAATTAGTTCATGGAAGACATTTTTGGCTGTCGAACTCTAAAAGGCTCTTCTTGTTTGGAAGTTATAAGCCACCTCAGGATTACATTAGGGAAGTTGTATTTTGCAGTCCAAAAAAAAGATGGAGATGATAAATCTACGACTGCAAATGCAAATTAAGTAGCAAGCTGTGAATTAATGGAAAATGCCGCTCAACGTTTGGGACAATCAACAAAGAACAAACCCACATTTTGATCCCATCAAATAAGCCTTAGGTTGTGTTTGGCAGCACCAGGAATAAAATCCTGAGATTTTGATCCGATGATTTTAATCCTGGAATCAGTTCAACAGGAATTTGCATCCCATTCCAGAAAGAAGTTGTGTTTGGCAGAGGGATTTTAATGCTAGAGATTTTATTCTAATGTTTGTTGATCCCTTGGAGAAAAATATTGACTACTGGCATATGTGAGGAATACATCCAATGAAGCTTCAATTTAAAGTTGTTCAGTTCATGAACATAAACTGTTCTGTTTTGTTCATGAACATATTGGAATTATATGATTAACCAAAAAACAAGATAGCAGCATATACCTCTAAATCAAGAGGAGCAAAAACCATAATTACCATCTATTACATGCTTTTCTCAAGGTCACGTCAGAGTGAGAGGAGAGATAGTCTCACTGCAATGGAGTCTTCTGACCTTTGCCTATTTTATCGGCCCTCTCTCTCTCCATCTCTTTCTTGTAGACAATAAAAATACTAGCAGAGAGGACAAAGCTCTATTTTGGTGTTGCAGAACGGGGAGGTATTATGAATTAGGACGAATAAATTTGGGTAGCGGTTGTCCACAACCCATTTCAAGGATGCGTCACTGTCATGGGATGGAGTTCTATGTCTCCCACTCCACTAAACAAACTCTCGTGTGTGGTGGTGTTGAAGAGCATATGGTTGTGAGCTACTGAAGGTCCAACGACAACCCTTGGAATGGCTGTCCATATCTTGAGGTTGTTGGAGCTTTGCTAGGAATCTAGATAGCGCACAAACGAAAAATGCAGAAATCGAAAGAGACATTCATGATTCATGTGTTTCATAGTGCGGAAGAAGAACCTGTAGAGGCGACCGCCGACTGAATGTCGGCGGCTGTGGGAAGAACGGCTACAGTCCCCAAAGAGTCGTTTTCCAGCGGCATTGGCAGCGGCAGCAATGAGTTTCTCTCCTCAGCCATAGCAGCCCAGTGATGGGGACATGCAATTCACGTATGGTTGAGGGGACCGATTACCTAGACCGGGAAAACTTGATGTGTCTCACACCATCACAAGACACGTGTATTTATACTTAAGGGTCCGAAACAGATATGGACCCGTATCGACGCAGGACTATTCAGATGGGAAAATCCCAACAATCTCCCACTAGTCCAAGTCGATATCAAGGGTAAACAAAATGAATGGATTAGCCTTAAAATCCATTTCAAGTACACACCTTGTTGTCTTACAAAACTTCTCAATAAACAAATGAGAATACAAAATAGACAACAAACTTAATGAGAATCAACAAACTGTATGTGATCACATTCATAAATGTTTTCATAATAGTGCAAGGACAATCCTCATTGACTCCTTAGCAGAGACAAGTGAATATGTCTCATTATAGTCAATGCCCTCCATTTGTGTGAATCCTTTAGCAACCAATCTTGCCTTGTATCTCTCTATGTTGCCTTTAGAGTCTCTCTTTGTCTTATAGACTCATTTACACCTTACGGGTTTTACTCCTTCAGGCAACGACACAAGGCTCCATGTCTGGTTTTTAGCCATAGAGTCAAGCTCTTCTTTCATGGCATTAATCCAGTGTCTATATTGTTTGCTTTCAACGGCTTCAATGAATGTGAAAGGATCATCATCAACATCTATGAAATCACTAGGCTCTTGTAGGTATACCACATAATCTGATGATATGACAGATCTCCTGGCCCTTGTAGATCTACGAATAGGTAATTGATCATTTTCAATTTGTATGTCTACATCCTGTTCGTGTTCATCAGTATGATCTACATTTAATTCATTTGGATCTGATGCATTACCTGTATGATTTGCATTCATGTCATCACGAGAGACAACATAATCATACACATCAACATTCTCTTTATCAGGTCTACATTCAGTATCATGTATTTTCTCAAAAGTGAGGTTTTGTAATGCATCTAACCCAAATGAGCCATCTTCCAGGAACTTAGCCTTATCTGTTTCTACAATATGTGGTGTATGAGATGGACAATAAAACATATAGCCTTTCTATCTTTCTGGATAACCAATAAAGAAACCACTGGTTGTTCTAGGATCAAATGCTTATATGTAAGGGTTGTACAACTTAGCTTCAACAGAACATCCCTATATGTGCATATATGAGAGGGAAGGTTTCCTACCTGTCCACAACTCGTAAGGAGTAGTGGGAACAGCCTTAGTAGGAACTCTATTTTGGATATGCACTGCTGTCCTGAGAGCTTCACCCCACAAGGTTAGAGGGAGAGTAGAGTAATTTAGCATAGCTCGAACCATTTCTTTAAGCATACAATTTCTTCTTTCAGCAACACCATTTTGGTAGGCACTGCCTGACATAGTGTATTGAGGCACAATGCCTTCTTCCTTTAGAAATCGCGCTAATGGTCCCTCCCTTTGTCCCATCTCAGTAAACCTACCATAATATTCACCACCTATATCTGACCTGACTATCTTGATAACCTCACCGGTTTGTTTCTCTACTTCTTTCTTATAGTCCTTGAAAACTTGACACACATCAGATTTTTCAAAGATTAAGTAGAGATACAAATACCGAGAATAGTCATCTATAAAGGTGACAAAATACTTTTCGCCTGTGTAACAAGGAGGGAAAGATCCACAAACATCTATGTGAACAATTCCTAACTTTTCAGTACATCGCTCGACATCTTCTTTCTATATGTTAATTTGCTTTGCCTTTATGCAATCTACACGTGTCTTTATCTGTAAAATCAAGAGATCGTAAGATCCCTTCATTCAAGAGTCTTCTTATTCTCTTTTCAGAGATATGACCCAAACGACGGTGCCATAGCATGTACGAATCATCCTTTATGGTACTACACTTATTGCCACTTATACAATGACTAGAAACCAACAATTCAGGAGATTGAATCTTCACATTCAATTTGTACAAACCATCACACAAAATAGCAGAACCAATTTCAACAAGATCTTTATAAATCAACATTTTTGAATTTTCAAACTTTAAACAGAAATCAAATTTGTCTAGTCTTGATACAGAAATTAAGTTTCTACTATATGAAGGAACAAAGAAAACATCATGAAGATCCAAAACAAAGCCAGTATGAAGCCTAATCTGGCATTCTCCTACAGCCTTCACATGTGAGCGCATTTTGTTTCATGAAAAAATGCTTCTCAAATGTAGTGTTGGTTCCCTTTGCTCAGAAAGTCCTGTAAATTATGGCAATATACACAGTAGCACTAGAGTCAATCCACCAGCTATTAATAGGAACATGTAACATATTATTTTCAAGTGAAACAAATGACATGTTACCTTTCTTCTCTAACCAATTCTTGTACTTGATGCAGTCTGACTTCTTATGCCCATTTTTCTTGCAAAAGAAACACTTTATAGGAGCTAAGCTAGTCTGCGCTGTTTGAGAATTAGCTTGAGTTGTTGAGTTCTTCTTGACACTCCTTTTCATTGAACTTTTCTTTATGCCAACTTACCAACCCCAGAGTAAGAAACCATATGTGTACTTTGCAACTTCTCACCCTTCATTCTTTCTTCCTGTTCAACACACTTAGACATCAATTCATTGAATGTCCATTCAGTATTATGTGTGTTATAACTGATCTTAAAAGGAGTATATTCAACTGGTAAGGAGGTCAAAGTAAAGAATACCAAGAAAGACTCAGAAATAGTCAACTTCATGTCATTCAATTGAGAAGCAATGTTCCTCATTTCTAACATATGCTGGTGAATGTTACCCCCTCATTGATATTTCATAGATATTAACTTCGACATTAGGGTGCTGGCTCTGGCTTTATGAGAACTGACAAACTGAGTCTCAACTGCATCCAAGAACTCTCTCACTGATCTACAAGGTGGGATAGCACCACGTATGTTCTTAGCGACCATTGATTGCAAAAGCAACAAGCTTAGTCGGTTAGAACGCTCCCACTTGTCAAAATACACTATTTCATTATGTGTACTTTCTGGTGTAAGAGGTGGTGGCTCAGGTCACCTCAAAGCTATATACAGATTCATATACTCCAATGTAAACACAACATTTTCTTTTCATTCAGCATAATTTGAATCATCAAGTAAAGGGATAGAATTTGAGCCATTAAAATAAATAGAACCAGGCACTGCAGATGACAAAAGACATCTATAAGTTGACATGCATTATATGAGACAAACCATATGGAACAGTAAACCAAATAAAAGGCTCTTTATGTCTATTATTTCCAAGACAAATACCAGGGGTCATTAGGATACTACTTTGGTAATATACCTAATACGCACATGTATTCCGTCTTAACTTTATCTAGTAAAACTAGGAAATGTAAATTCAAACTATAGTTAAGCATAACAACTTTTGGTGTAAAATGACAGAACTATGTAAGGATCTATTTTCCTATTTTACTCTACTTATTCTCCTGAACATAACACACTACTTTTGGGTAATTATGTTACTTCAAATGAAAATAAGTACTAACATGAAACACTAATGTGCCTTTAAATCATGTGTAGTCACTTTGATGAGGTATAACATGATTTAACTAATCATAGGCTCCTTACATTAGCGTTATCATACAACTTTATGATCATGCAATAAAAAAAAATTAATCTTAGCATAATCCTAAACGAAACATGATACATGAATACGTTATAAAATCACATATAAAAAGAAACACACGAATCACATGAATCATTTCTGCATAATCAACTTAATGTTATCTAAGTTATTCATTAAAGCTCCATAAAACATAATGAATCGGTTCCATATCGTTCTAAAATGATCGAACCAATTCATTAAACACAGTAAATGGACATGCAACCACATAAAACAACATCCTCTAGTTTAGAACCAGTCCCGTATCAGTCTTAAATGGACTGAACCGGTGGAAAACTAGATGAACCGGTCCGAAAAGGAAAAGAACCGGTCTCAAACAACTCTAAATCAGTTTGAAAAGGCCCGAATCGGTTCTGAAACAGAATGAACTGGTCTCCGGTCTAGAAAAGATCCGAATCGATCTTAAAATGTTCGAACCGGTCCCAAAAAGGTCTGAATCAGTGCTGAAATGGACCGAACCGGTTCTGAAACAGACCGAATCGGTTTTGTTTTTAAAAGCAAACCGAGTGGATACGGGTCGGGATCGACAGACCCCGACCCGGTCTAAAAAGAAATCAAAACGGGTGGGCGAACGTCGAGCAGCAAAACGATTTTTTTTTTAAATCTTTATGGATCCGGGTCGGGTCAGCATGACCCGACCCGGTCCGACCCACCCGCTCGACCATGCGAGTGGTTTCGGGGCGGCGGGAGATGCTTCAGACGGCCCTCCCACCGGCCGTGGGACGTTTCCGGCGGTCGCCTGGCGCCGTCCGGCACCCGGCGACACCGCCGGCCACTCCCAATGGCTGGTGGGCAAGGACACGCGCCCCCCCCCCCCCCCTTCATCTTTGAAGCTGTAAACCGAAGAGCGATGGGCGACTGAAAAAAACGTCGCCTAAAAGCCCACCGACAGGTCAACGACGTGGGTGGCCGCCAGGCGGGTCGAACCAGCACGGTTGGAAGTCGGTCGTCGCCTAATGGCCGATCCACGCCCGCCTAGACGCCGGATTCCGGCCGTCCACCTCCCTTCTGTCGCTTTCCCTTTTACGGTTTCCACAGACGCAAGGGAGCCGTCGGGGGGAGGTCGAACCAGGTTGGGCCGGAGGCCGTCCGTCGCTTTCCGACGACAAACGCCTGCCCAAAACCTACCGTCCCCATCCTTGATCGTGTCCCTGCAGCTGCAACGGAAGCCGACGGCTTCCATCACCCACGCGATGGAGGTCGTCGCCCTCTTTCTACATATCTGCCCTATTCTCTTTGCGTGGAAACAGAATGCAAAGGAAAGCACGCAGCGATGCGTGGTGTGGCCCCATAACCCATTGTTGGAGCTTTGCTAGGAATCTAGATAGCGCACAAACGAAAAATGCAGAAATCGAAAGAGACATTCATGATTCATGTGTTTCATAGGGCGGAAGAAGAACCTGTAGAGGCGACCGCCGACTGAATGTCGGCGGCTGTGGGAAGAACGACTATAGTCCCCAAAGAGTCGTTCCCCAGCGGCATTGGCGGCGGCGGCAGCAATGAGTTTCTCTCTTCAGCCATAGTAGTCCAGTGATGGGGACCAGCAATTCACGTATGGCTGAGTGGACCGATTACCCAGACCGGGAAAACTTGATGTGTCTCACACCATCACAAGACACGTCTATTTATGCTTAAGGGTCCAAAATGAATATGGACCCATATCGACACAGGACTATCCAAATGGGGAAATCCCAACAGAAGTAGCTATGAAATTTGAACTTATTTTAATATTTTCTAGGAGGGAGCCCTTGCTTTAGCTCTACCCTTACCTCAAGAGTTGGGAAAGTGCTTGACAGCAGAGACGATGCTTGCAGTGTTGAAGAACGTTTGTGCATGAGCTGTGAAGAACACGTAGGAGCACATGAGTGGAGGGAGAGGTCCACTTTTTCATCTGAAATGAACTCATCAGACCCCTGCCATAGTTCCACCCCAATTTCGAGAGAAGGGGAAGTTCATTAAGGCACTGGGCGCCAGGAATGACAAGATCCTAATTCAGTCGTTGTGTTCTGCAGATGACATCCTCTTTTCTCAAAGGTTAAAAAAAAAACCAAGTCTATTCTCAACATTCAAAAGCTAATCCTTGAATTTGAAAATGGAGTTGGGATGAAGGTCAGCTCAGAAAAGAGCTCCATTGTTGCATTCAACGCCTCAGAGGTGGAAAGCCAGGCGGTAGCAAGAGCTCTCGGGTGGAGGGAAGGACAACTACCCATGAAGTATCTTGAGCTGCCCTCACACTCGAAGGAGGTTCGGGAAGGGCGATTTCTCCCTCTGCTTCTAAAAGTGGACAAAAGACTGGCATCATGAAAGCAAATAACTCTCTCACTCGCAGGTCGCTTATGCCGTATGCTCTCTCCAACATTCTGCTGAACTAGAGCATGGTTTTAAAACTTCCTCGAAACACTACTGTGCATATGGCCAGACTTAGTTGTAGATTTCTTTGGGGTGATGATGGTAGTGAAAGACATGTACACCTGATCAAGTGGGGGAAGTCTATCTACCTAAGGAAGAAGGGGGGCTGGGGCTTTATAGCGTCAAAGAGTCTAATGATGCATACCTTCTGTTTCTAGCTGTCAAAGCCCTGGAGTCTCATTCTATGTGGCCTTCCATGGTCGAGACCTAGTATCTTCACAATGGCGGGTTATTGGCAGCCAAGTTGAACTCAAGTGTATCGGCAAGGTCGAAGGTGACCATGAACCATGGAAATTAGTTAGGGAAAGCATAATCTGGAACAGTAAGGATGGTCGTTTTGCTCGAATTTGGAGAGATCATTGGTATGGGAAGGCACTAAATGATAAGATCCCTGCTAAGGACTATGTACATCCAGGGATGACAAGCTCCTCATAGACGAGAAGATGAAAAGTTTGGGGTTCTATCAGGTATCTTAATGTCAATTGTGTGGGGCTCATGAAGAAGACTCCAATCACATCTTCACAGGCTACAGATTATCTCAAGGATTATGGCAGTTTAAGTTCAAGAAGTTTGGCAAAGCCTAGATCCCTGTCGACCCCTTAGTGACATGTCTAAAGTGGTAGATGAGCATTCAATTTCACGGAAACGCCCTCTGAAGGTGCTGGTGGACCTGTTTCCATTTCAATTATATGGTGGGTTTGACACCGTAGGAACGAAGTCGCCCATCGAAATCTAGTAGAGTGGAGGTCAGCTAAGCCAAATGTTTAGAGGATTTGTTCATGTCACATCCTAAAATATGAGTTGAGAAAGCCTGAGAGGAAAGCTGTTGAAGCTTCTCTAGCTACAAGAATTTCGTGGTCATCTTGGAAATTGGTAACCTGGGATAGGAACCCAAATTCACAATGGAGTCATTCATACAGGGAGAATGGAGGGAGTAGCAAGGTTGGTTAGAGATTGCTTGAAGACCTACCTGCTCAAGTTTGTTAAGTGACAAGTGGGAGGATGTATCAATTTGACATCTTAGGTCCTTAATAAATGTCTAATAGTCCCTCTTCGGAAGAAGGATTGTATCGTAATCCAATCTACCTGCTGGCGCTCTCACTAGACATAACAAAGGGAAACATCACCCCTCTTGTCCCGTGGTGAGACGCCGAGAGACAATATTGTTTATCCTTTTTTAAAAAATTTTTTTGTAAGGGAACATTTTGTTTACTTAAATAAGAGTAAATGAAAATCATGAGGTCTTATCTGATGTAGCTTAAAATTTGGATAGCTTTTTATTGTTAATCTATGGCAGCATTTTGTATTTTCTCAATGTCTTAAGTACATGTACATGGCCAGTAAGCAACCTTAAATTGGATTATTCTTGTACGTGAACTTGGATCCAGATCAGAGGCTATGTGTATTTTGAAATCAGCTCAAATCTTTATTTTAGATGAGAGGTTTACATTATTCCAATCTGGATTTGGTATTAGTTTCCCCAATTTGATATGTGATTATCTAATTAGGTTGGATTGACTACGTCTATAAGTAAACCTGGAGTAACTTACTTCATTTAGTTTAAATAATTTTAAACTGGATTCTCCACTTGATTTCAGTCTTTGCCTTTAAATTAGACAATGGTCTAAAGCTATAATTTCCAAAAGAGTCCTTATGTTCTTAAATTTGTGGTGTGCCAAATTTGGCTAATAATTATCAAATAGTGGAGCTTTCTAATTTATTTTGTATATATGTGGTCTGAGCACAAACCTCAAGTCAATGAGTGCCTCTCACAAAGCTAACTGGTCATATTTTCAATTTTTTATACAAGAAGATCAATTTAATACAATACTACAAAAAGTGCTTGAAGTTGCCAATAATAGGCTGCTGGGAAATAAGCTCCCCTCCCTTTTATTACCCAAAAAAAGGATAATTACAGGCAAAAAAATAATTACAGGATGCATAGCATAAATCCATTACAACAAAGCCAGTCAAACGCAACTTGCTGCTCTTTGTTGATATAACCCATTCATCAAGACAAAATCTTGAAAAATGAAGCAAAATGAACTCCAGTGACTCATTGATCGCATCATCTCTTCCATCCCATCCCCGAACCTGTAGATAACTCTACCAGCTTCAATCATGGGAACCCTGCTCATAATAGAGATTCTATATAAAAAAAGATGGTCCATCTAATATGGATAGTTCTGCGCCCTTTCGACATCTATCTCATCTGTCTTTTCTAACCTTCAATGTTTGAGATTATGCCAAAATTCCCCAAGTTGAGTACACTTCTCATAATTGTTGTCCCATTGCTACCAGCTACAATATTGAGAATTTTACTGCTTATTGCTCCACTAGATGGCAATGCTTTGACGAGATTAATTGATCTTGAGCTAGAGGATTTGAGCCATGATCAGTGCTATCTCAAGCCTATTCAGAAGTCATGCCTGACTTGTGCCATATTTTTAACACTGCTTTGAAGGCATCATTTCAAGTCCAGTTGTTACAGACTTTGCAATATCTCTTCCACACTGTAGAATAGAGCTGCTTCACAATATCCTTTTTATTGAAAATGAACTTCCAAATACTCTTGGGAATAACACAACCTGCTATGAAGTGAATGTTATCTTCCTCTACATAAGAAGAATTAGTTTGCCATGAGAATTCCATGCCTCTTTAAACTATATAGATTAAGAAGTCTACTATGGCTGGCCATATAAGGGGTCCAACTGGCCTTGAAATGCACCATGTTAGACCAGATTTTCTTTTCAGATGGTCTTTGAGTCCCCTACTATTAATGCACTCCTAGGATCTGAGGTGACTTTAATGATTTTAGACTAGCTGAGTTGCTAACCTGGTTGGTTGTTAGCTGCTTCTCCTGCAGCCTATTAGCTGTTAAAGAATTATGCATCTGATTGCCTTCATACAAAGACATTACACACTCTATCATCTTGCTTCTTGAGTCAGCAATAAGACTGAGGTCTTCTCCATTCATGCGTTGGATGAGGATCTCCTCACTCTAGTGATCGATCCAAACTCTAGCAGTTTGGGCCATTGTCAATGACCCATTCAACTTTGACTTACTATAGGTCCAACTATGGCTTATCCAATACCATGATCCCTTCCAAGGATCTTCTTGGTACAAAGGCTACTATCTTTTTGAAGGCACCTTTCATGACACCAAATAAAGAACATAGATATGTTATTTACTGAGTTACATAACCCGCCAACTAGGAGAGCTGCTTTGTAGGCTGCAAGATGTTTAATACCCACTCCTCTTTCCTCTCTAGGTTTAGACACGGCTCTCCAAGCTATTTGATGGATATTCTTCTTTGGGTCAGTGTATCCCATGGAAAAGCAGCCACAAGTTTGTCCAACTTGAGGATCACTAGGGTTGGGAGTCTGAAGGCCTGCATCTAGTAGACTGTAAGAGAAGTCTAGTTATGGAGGCACAGCTGGCCAGCATATAATAATAAGTTAGATTGTCAATTCCCTGACTTACTCTCATTTTGGATATCAACCCCACATAAATGTCTTCTTTGCCATTTAATAATGGAACACTGGGTATTGCATTGGCAGCCCTCCCTTCTCCAGTCCCACTCTAGCAAGCTTGGTTTCTATGGATCTATTTTCATGTTGAAGGTGACCAATGAGGATTTAGAGTTGTTCACTACAAAAACTAGTTCTGCTTTCTAGCTGCTCTATGAAAGCTTCTACTCCTTTCAATGATTTGAAAGACACTTTGTTAAATAGCACATAGTCAGCTCCAAACATGAGGCTCTTAATCTCCGGGCCTATGTAAAGGCTAGCTAGCATACAAATAGTCCCTTTGGCAGCACACCCTTTCAAGATCCTTACTACAATCTCCATGACAATGATAAATAGATAGGGAGACATGGAGTCTCCTTGATGGATACCCCTCATAGCTGGAAATTTGCCTTCCTAACTCACCATTAAGCATGATGAAAAAGGTAGCAGCCGAGATGCAGACCATCACTTTTTTTAATTTGTTGAGGATAAAATCCTAACCCTAACATGCTGTTTCTTAGAAGTTTCCAAGGAATTCTGTGGTATGCCTTAGAGAGGTCAAGCTTGAGACTACAGATGCATCCCTTTTGTTGTAGGGAGTACGAATAATGTCATTAGCTAGAACTATTTGGTTAGTGAAAAATCTAGTTTTGATAATGGCGCCCAGGGTCTTGCCACTATACAAGTAAGGATTGCATACAGTTGACCATGACTTTCACTATCACCTTGTATAAGTTATTGCACAAGGCAATAAGCCTGAATTCATCAATCCTACTTGTGCGCCTTTTCTTGGGGATGATCAAAGTCACAATCTTTTTTTACTAGTTTCCTCATTTTAAAAAAGGTAGCAACCACCTCCCAAAGATATGGATAGTAAGATTTCTTCTGCAAGCCCTTCCCTAGCAGGGACCTTTGGTGGTAAGCATACCAATAATGGTAGCTGTTGGGATTGGCGCCGTAACTGACACTGGTGGTGGCATTGCAGCAGCTGCTGGACTTGGCTTGCAGTTTTGAATCTCCACCATGATGATGATGATGATGGTGGCTGTTGTGCTTGTGTGTGGGCAGGGGCGGAGGGAGGGGGGCCTGCCTAGGCCATGCCCCCACTCCAACTAATTGAAAAAAAAAATACATTGTAAAAATTAAAAATTTTTAGTTGCGTAATGTATGTTTTAAATTCGGGTTTAGTTTAACCATACCCGAATAAGTTCGTTGAACTGTTTGGCCCGCCCCTGAAAAAAATCCTTGCTTTGCCCCTAAGTGGAGTCCTCCGATCTTGGTGGGGGGAATGGAGTTGCAGCTGTACATCATGGTTGGCCTCGTTGTCATTGGGCTTGAGAATTCATCTGTCGGGCGCCCCTGCCTCTTTGACTCTAAGGAGGCCTGACTTACGCCGACGATTATGTGTGCATCTAGCTCCTCGAACCATTGATACTCTACTTTGAGCCCATGGTAGCCGCAAATTGAGCACACCAAATGACCATATAAACCGACTGAATCTCTCCGATGGGCTCAGTGCACTCATCCGCCACTAGTTTGAGTTAGCCTGAATGCTCCAACTAATGCCAATGTAAACCGTAGGAAATTGGGGAGATACTGTAGCTCATGCAACCAAGGAACATGCTGTTTGTGTCGCATCTAGAAATCGAATAAAATAATAAACTCAAGAGCAACTTTTCGGTTATGAGCCCATTTTAAATGACCAAAATACCCCTGAAAATTGTGAAAAACGAAGATTTTAAAAGGGACGAGAAGGAGATTGTAAAGAAAGAAGAAAAGACCAAAAAGTACACTGCATTATCAAAAACTTCTATAATACCCCAACCATCGCTCCTTTTTTTGAAGAGTATATTTGTTCACAACTCGATCTTTACATCATTATAACTGGCGGCACTTCTGTTGACAATGGTAGTGTGGGTTGGCCTGCCACGCAAGTGGAAATGCTTCGGTTACAACTCTGTTTGTGAAGAAAACAAAAGGAACCCAATCTCCATATCCGCTTCTTCAACACCTCCACCAGTTCGTACTCAATATCTAAAATGTAATATCCGATTAAAAAAATCAGATGAAATTTGGATTTAGAAATAAAATTTGATCGAATTCGAATTCAGAAGAGATTTAGTTTTAAATAAAGATCTTATATTTAATGTGCTTACATTTTGAAAGTCAGCTGAGTTCATTTAAAATTCGGATTCAGATGTGAATTTAAAAATTGGATTTGAATCAGATTTAGATTGTGATATTGAATTTTGGATTCAAATGCATTTGAATCCAACTTCAAATTTGAATATGTAAAAATGAAAATGATTAAAAATACATCCAATTTGAATCCAAATTCAAACTCAAACTTGTAAAAATGAATATGATTAAAAGTATATCCAGTTCAAGTCTGGTCCATTGACATCTTTAAGCACAAGCACTTGTGCTCTTAGTCGTTATCTTTGGACCACCACAATTAGAATCCAAATCCAAACGCAGTAAGATAGTTTGTACCTGTCTTAGCATATCTGAGTTTGAGTAGATTTGACTTGTAGTCCCTGGATCAGACCTAAGCCTGACCCAAGTTCAATCCAAAGTTCCAATCTCTCGATAACATGAATTGGATATCGACAGACGTTTGATCCGATCCAATTTCTTCATTGCAGCTAAAGCCAGTGGCACCAAAGAATCTATCCAGACGTTGCAGCTTTGAAATCGTGTGGATTTTAAATTGCTCGGGCGACGCCGACTTTTTCAAAAATTCAGAGATGCCTCCGGATATGGCCGTTAGAAAACCAAAAAGAAAGTAGCCGTTGAGATCAGAGCGTTGGACTGTAAAAGCCAATAGTGGATGGGATCATGGGAAGAGCTCCCACTCTCTCACAACGAGCTCATAGGCCGCTTCCTCATCTAGGTGATAGACATGGCGGATACGATAGCTCAGAAACCCTGCGTTCAGCCGTCCAGCGGTTTCCGTCCTGCTACCGGCAAGAAGATGGCCGGAGACTCTGACGCCGGCCGTGGAGTCTGTCCGAGTACGGGAGCTTCAGCCAGTAATCCCATAGCAGCGGATGGCCATGACAAAGAGAACTGCACCGCCGGCGGTGTCAGGATATGTTCGAGAAGGAGAAGCCCTTTACCTTCATGGTATCACCGCACCCCTCTTAGGGACGTGACAGCCATCGTCAGGGTATCTTTCTCTCTCTCCGTGCACATAAAAATGTCGTCTCTCTCGCTCTCTCTCTCTCTCTGCACATAAAGAGAATGGTTTTTCGAAATGCTAAAATTTCTTGTAATGTGGAGAGTGCAGAAAACGAGATGCCCGAAAAAGTTTTGAATTTTTAATTTCAGATTCCCTTTATCTAGCATTAGATTTCGGGAGTCTAATTCACTGTTAGTTTTGAGATTGCAACAGGCGATGGAAAGTAGAAAGCATGAGAAGAAATCGCTATCTGCGGTGAACCCTCCGGAGGGAGAGATTGCAGATGAAGGGATGGGGGAGGTCAGCCCCGTGTCTAAGGTGTCCACACGGTCTTCGCCCTGCACACCTGTTTCCTCTTCCAGCCCCCTCCACATATTTGTTGATGAAGCCACGCCCGTCGCAGCCACGGACCGCCGGCACTCGGTGGCATGGATGGCCGCCCAATGGATGATTCCGGCGCCCGTCACCAGCTGCGACGACGATAAAGGATGTCGGAGATCCACCCAGAAACTCAACTTTGAGAAGGTGAGGGGCTTTCCAGCGAGGATTGCTCAGAGAAGTTCGCTGATGAGCATGAGGTGAGAAGGAAACTACTTGTTTCGGAGAAAGCCGAGAGAGAGCAGGAAGAAAGAAAGAGAAAAGAGAGGCCCTATCAATCATGTGTTTGAATAAATTACGAATAGCCGCTCAACGATTTGAGCCATTTAAGATCGATCGATCAATGTTTAAGAAAATTACAAAGACTCAAATAATCGCCTGAGAAGTCTCAACTAGCGGCCGGTCTTCGACGGAATCGTGAAAAAAACAAGAAAGACTTTTACCAAAATTTGCGGGCGAGGACGCCAAAAATCCAACGGAGCGACTTTAAGACGGCCGAAGTCGTCGGAAGAAGGACACGCAGCAATCCTGCCCTAACCTGAGGAACACCAACCAGTCTGGCCGCGACGTCGTCCTCCTCTCTCCTAACCCCACACGACGGAGCGGCTCGGCCTAAGGGATCCAGAAGCTGTGAACCCGCCGCGGCCCTCCCACCAGCTGCTAACGAACGCCTGTCTGGGCGCGATGCCATCCTCCATCTCTGACCCCTGATCGACGACCACACCTCAACAGACACGGAAATCCATTCGAGAACGTCGGGAAATCGACACCACCAGACAAGGGTGGAAGACGAAAAAACCAATTTGAATGAATTTCACATCATTCATTATTTTTTCTTTCTCTTTCTATTTACGGCGACCATCTGGCTATGTATATGGATGTGCATCAAGAAGGGACATCTCTCGACCTAAAGCACTCGCTTGATCATTTTTTTAAACAAGGAGAAATCAACATATAGCTGCGTGAAAAATCAACGCCAGAAGAGGCGAGTTATCTTATGGTTAACAAAGAGAGCAAAAGCTTTCACTCAATCTCTTACTTTCACTCAACCTTTAAAAACTCAAAAAATTGATGTCCTTAAAACTACAACTGGCTGCTTATCACAGCTCTTCTCCAACGGTTGCGCCAATCCCTTGAAGATGAGGTAATCGTTGGGTTGATTTGATAAATCTGTAGAAAATATTGACGTGTAAATGCTGCTGTTTAGCCACGGTCGGTCTGAGTCCGTGCATGTCCACGGATTTGGTGAAGGGCATTTTTAGTACTTTATGCACTCGACTTTTCCCGCATGTGGCTGTGGCTGAAGCAGCTACTTTAGTTGTAATTTGTTTTACAATGAACATTTTGACCATAATTTCCATGAAAAAATTGGTTCCAGGGCATTATATAACGACAAGTTGAACCAAGATTATTATGCCCAAGTAAACCACCAAAGCAATCAAACTTACAAATACGGAGTCGAATGCTTTAAAGAGTATCGGAACCAATATTGTAAACTAGCTAAAGATGCACCGCTACAAATTGATCGCCTTGTTGAACATAACATTGGCCATTGATGCCCCTATTGGGATGACCAAAAGCAGATGCAGAGAAAACAGAGGTTTAATGGCGTAAAAAGACAACATACCTGAACTGGGGACCAGCGTGGTATCGGTGGTGCAGCAGTAACAGGGTTTCTCCCATCAGCCATCATCAAATACGACATGCAATTTGTGACGAGGGTTGATAAGGAGACCGTCTTACCCAAGGCAGTGAAATCTTTAGTGTATCCCTCTCAACACAGGGACACCTTGTACTTATATGTGATTAAGTCGCATTAACCATGTGTGAGTATTGATGCAGGAATACTTTGATGGGTCCGGATTCAATACGACCCAACAATCTCCCACTAGTCCTAACCACTACAAGTGAATAAGAATTTTAAATGAATTGGTCTTCAGATCCATTCGATGGTCTTTAAGTCATTGTTTTACAATCCTCAAACAACAAAATAAGGAAAAACTTTATGTAAAACAGACAATCAAACATTGTGAGTGAGAATCAACAAACTATATGTGATCATTATATGGTGTCTTTACATCGAATCATACACCTAGCTTTCTTACATGTTCAAAACATAATTCAAACGCTAGTGCTTTAGTAAGAGGATCTATCACCATGTCTTTAGTATTGATGTATTGAATCCACACTAGACGATTTTCTGTCTTCTCTTTAACAACAAGTACTTTAATTCTATATGCTTACATGAAGTTGTACTCTTGTTCTTATTAGAGAAAGACACCACAACTTCATTGTGCAGTAAACTTTAAGTGGTCTTTTAATTGAATCCACTATTTTGAGCTGTAAAATGAAATTCTCTATATTGTTTGTGAATTAGTTGCATATAATGCAATGAACTCTACTTCTATTGTACGAGCAACAATAATGGTTTGTTTCTTGCTACTCTAGGAGAACGACACCTTTAGCTAAAAGAAAGACATCCTATAGTAGATTTCCTACAATCGATACATCCTCCCAAGTCACCATCTATGAAGCCAACTAATTCTAAGTCGTCTATCTTGTGATATGTCAATATGCAGTTTTTTGTGCCTTGCAAATACCACACGACTTTCTTTACGACTTCTAATGTCTCATGCCTGGGTTAGACCAATGAAATATCAAGCCCAGTGCAAGTCTGCGCATATTGCAGGTTGTCAACTACTGATGCATATGGAATGTTTATTCATCTGTGCGTTTTCATGTTCGTCAAGTGAACAATTATTTAAGTTCAGTTTATGCCTTTAACTATAGGAGTGGAAGTAGGAGACCAATTATCTTAGCAAATCTCCTTTGCAACTTATTGATATATGCAGTTTGAGAGAGGCGTAAAACTTTCTTATTTATGTTCTGATGAATCTCAGTGCGAAGACCCATATCTTTCATCGCAAGATGAGATGCAAGAAATTGCTTGACTTCTGTTAACATCTGTATATCATTAGTCGCAAGCAAAATATCATCAACAAATAATATCAAAATTATGAAATTGCTTCATTATTCTTAAGGTATATACATCAGCTAACGATGTTTTATGTAAATCCAAAAGTCACAATGACTTTGGAAAACTTGATATACCATTGTCTAAGGCTTCCTTCGGTTCATAAATTAACTTATTAAGCTTGCAAACTAAATTATTTGTATTGCTATCATAAAACCTTTGAGATTATTCTATATGTATTTCTTCATTTAGATCCCCATTCAGGAAAATTGTTTTAACATCAATCTAATATAACTCTAAGTCAAAACGAGCTACTAAGGTAAGAAATAATGACTCTTTAGTGGAGTTTTACAGGAGAATATGTCTCATTATAATCTATGCCCTCCATCTGGGTGAATCTTTTAGCAACAAGTATTGTTTTGTTTCTTTCAATGTTTGGAGTCTTTTTTTATCTTATAGACTCATTTACATCCTATGAGTTTTACTCCTTCAAACAACTCAGCAAGACTCCACATATGGTTCTTAGCCATAGCATCCAGCTCTTCTTGTATGGTGTTTGTATACTGTTTGTTTTCTAAGGCTTCCATAAATGTTTGAGGATCTTCATCAAAATCTATGAAATCATTAGACTTCTGTAGACTACATAGTCAGATGGAATAACAAATTTCTTTATTCTAGTAGATCTACAAACAAGTAATTGTACACGCCTAACCTGTACACCTTGTTCTTACTCATCAATATGATCTCAGGTGATTCATTTTGGTTTGGTACATTACCAACTTGTTGAACCTTTATATTATCATAACAAATGATAAAGTCGAATTCTTTAGTACTTTTTTTAGCATATTTATATCATGTACCCTTCAATTCTTTAAATTCAAGGTTTTTATAATGCATTTAATCTAATTGAACTATCTTTAAGGAATTTATCTTTATCTATTTCCACAATATGAGGAGAATGAGATGGAAAATAGAAAACCTTTATGTAGGGGTTATATAGGTTAGCTTCAAAGGGCATCTTCATAGGTGCATATAAGATAAAGAAGGTCTCCTACCTGTCCAAAACTCATACGAAGTTTTGGGTACAACTTTAGTAGGGACTTTATTCCAAATATGCATTGTTGCCCTAAAAGCTTCTCCCTGCCGACGAACATGAAGAGTAGAGAAATCTAACATAGCTCTAACAATTTCTTTAAGCGTCAGATTTTTCAAAGATTAAGTATACCATGAATAGTCATCAATAAAGGTGACAAAATACTTTTCGCTAGTATAACAATGAGTAAAAGGTCCACAAACATCTGTATGGACTATATCTAATCTTGTATTACTTTGTTTAGCACCTTCTTTATATGTGTTGGTTTGCAATGCCTTTATGCAATCAACACATGGACCATTATCTATAAAGTCCAAGGATTTTAAAATTCCTTCATTTACAAGTCTTCTTATTCTCTTTTCAAAGATATGGCTTAGTCTAGGATGCTAGAGCATATAAGAGTTATTTATGATGCTTTATCGGTCAATTTTTTTTACTTCTTTCTTAAACTCTTTGAAAACCTGACATAAGTCAGTTTTTTTCAGAGATTAAATATATTGTGAATAGTCATCAATAAAGATGACAAAATACTTTTCACCAATATAACAATGAATAAAAGGTCCACAAACATCTATACCAACTATCACTAATCTTTTATTACTTCTCTTAGCACCTTTTTTATATCTCCTACTTGGTTTTGCCTTTATGCAATCAACACATGGACCATTTATCTATACAGTCTGAAGATCTTAAAATTCCTTCATTTACAAACCTTTTTATTCTCTTTTTAGAGATATGACCTAGTCTATGATGCTAAAGCATATAAGAGTTATTTATGATGCTACATTTATTGTGAGTCAATGCAAGTTCAAAAACCAATGTTTCTTGAGCTTCTATGTTCAATTTATATAAATTGACACACATAAGAGCATAATCAATTTTAGCAGAAACTTTATATATATGCATTTTGGACTTTACGACCTTCATACATAATCCAAGTCTATCTGATACAGAAACAAGGTTTTATTATATGATGGTACAAAAAACACATTATGAAACTCCAAAACGAAACTAGTATCAAGTTTGCCATGGCAGGTCCCAATAGCTTTTACACATGAATGCATCATGTTTCTTGAAAGGATGCTCATTTCATGTGTTGTTGGTTCCCTTCTACTTACAAAATCCTACAAAGCATTAACAATATGTATCATATCACCAGAGTCAATCAACCAGCTATTCATAGGAACATGTAATAAATTACATTCATGAGAAACGAATGACAAATTACCTTTCTTCTCCAACCAATTATTATATTTCATGCAATCCATGTTTCTATATCCTTTTTTCTTGCAAAAGAAGTACTTTATGGGGAGCTAGACCGGGTTGCTTGGTTTGAGAAGTACCTTCACCTGATGACTTCTTTTTGGCACTTCTTTCCATATCCTTTTCTTTGAGTCCAACTTTGCTAGAGCATTTGTGAGAAGCCATATATGCACTATGCACCTTTTCACACCATAGTCTTTCCTATTCTTCAACACACTTGGACAGAAGTTCATTAGATGAACATTGAGCATCATGCATGTTGTAGGAGATTTTAAATGATACATACTCTGCAATAAAGATGAAAAAATGAAGTGCATTAAGAAAGAGTTTAATATCGTCAATGACATGTCATTCAATTGAGTCATTATGTTTCTCATTTTCATAATACGTGGGCAAATTTTACTCCCACCATAGTATTTCATAGATATCAATTTAGACATCAGGGTGTTGGCTCTGGCTTTACTAGAGCTAATAAATTGTGCCTCAATGGGTCTACATTATGGGATTGCATTTCATATGCTCTTCGCGACTCTAGATTGCAAAAACAATAAATTGAGTCAATTAAAGCACTCCTACTTCTCAAAGCAGACTTTTTCTTCATGTCTAATTTGCGGTGTAAGAGTTGTAGGCTCATCCTTGTATAAAGCCAGATCTAAATCCATATAACCCAAATTTAACATCACAATTTTTTTCCATTCATTAAAATTTGATCCATCAAGAAAAAGGATAACACTAGAGTCATGTATAAAGGTAGGCAGTGCTAAATAACAAAGGCATTGATAAGTTGACATGCACTATATGAAACCATGAATAGAAAGAGAAAACAATAACGCTCTGTAATGTTCACAGTTTCTAAGCCAAATACTAGAGGTCTTAGGATATCACTTTGGTGATACGCCTCACACACACATATATTCCACCTTAAATATACTTGGCAAAATTGAAAAAATCAAACACAATAATAATAAAAGCAAGGCACTTTTAGGTGCGACTAGCTAAAATTTTGAAATGCCAACCCTTCTATTTTACCATGATTATTCTCCTGCACATGACAGACTGACTACCTTTGGGTAGCACAATCACTTCATAAGAGTCTAAGCACAATTTGAATGTTGATTTCTCTTTGTAATGGAAAGATTTCTCAATGAAACCATACTCACCCACTTTGGTGGGATGAAACACGATTCAATTAAAGTCTTACCATTCTCAATATCAACATTTCAGCCTTCTAGCATGCTTAACATGAAATCCAATCCATGCATGAGACAACATAAAGGAAGCAAATAAACCATAGCCATGAAATATTTTGCATCTTTAAAAAATTTAAATGGTTCAAAATGCCCCAGATTTACCAAGTTTGTATCAGTCCAAAGAGCTGTTCCATTCATAAGAGCTACATAGCATCCATCAAATGCATCGAATCGGTTGTGCATCAGTCAAAACAGACTGAACCGATACCCCCGCTGTACTGGTTTACACAGCACATGAACCGGTTGAACATAGTTTGAATCAGTGACAAAGCACTTAATGGTTTAATAGGGCCCGAATCAGGTTTCAAAATTCTTGAACCGGTTTGAAAAATTGGTTTAGTTTTTTTTTAAACACATTGTAAAAACCGATCGACCGACCCCGTTTCTCTCCCTCTCTCTCTCTCTCTCTCTTCGAACACCCCCCTTCTCCCCGAAACCTTCTTTTTCTCTTCTTTCATAGAGAGGTCACCGTCTATGGCCATCACTGGCGACCGGGCAGCCCGGTCGACCTTGTAGCTCCATCATATCAGCCCACTGCACCTAGAACAAGCAGCGGCGGCAAGGGAGCTTTTTCAGGACATCTTTGAGCACCGAGGCTAATGGCCGCCCAAAAGTCCGCGGGCCTCTAATGGAGCTTGCCAGAGGACAGGTATGGAAGGGGAAGACGTTGGCTCATTGGCAAACGCCACACGCCGGCAACCCAAGCCCTTCAACAGCGTCTAAAGGGTGGCACATGCGACAGACGGAGAAACCGCACGAGCTTAGGTGAGGGTTTTCGTTCCTTTTTTGAGTCACTGGCGTTTTGCCGGATGCTGGTGATGACTTGAAATGGCCAGCCTCTGTTCTGCCTAACAACAGTGACAAGGTGGCCGACCAATCTAGGAGAGGGGAAGAGTAGAGGCTTGCGGGCAGGGGTTTGCCAACCACGCTCCCGCACATGAAGGTCGACCCAGCCAACCTCTGCTGCTCAATGGCAGAGGCGAAGCGGCGGTTGGATCCAGTGCAGGGCCCAACCTGTCTTCTGCATCCAGCCGATTGTTGCTCTACCCAATGGCGGCGACCAACTGGTACAGAGGTTGGCCTCTACGAAGGCCTTCGGCTACCCAACACTAGCCATCCTTGGAGGGGAAACAAGTGGAAGCTTTGTGCAACGGCAAGAGTTCGTGGGCCCATAACCCATTGTTGGGCGACCAAAAGCAGATGCAGACAAAACAAAACAGAGTAAGAAGACGACATACCTGAACTGGGGACCCGATCGGTGGTTACCGGAACTGCAGTAACCTGGTTTCTCCCCTCAGACATCACCAGGACGATGAGGATACACAAACAACTTGTGATGAGGGCTGGACCATCTTACAAGGCCGTGAAGTCTTTAGCGTGGCCCTCTCATCACGGGACGATTTAACCAGTGTGTTGGTATTGATGCAGGACAATTCTGATGGGTCCGGATCCAATACGACCCAAACAGTCCCTGGTATTGAGATATTTTGCCAAACAAGTATGGCTCTACCACCGAAGAAGTACAATGCTTCAGAAATATGACTCATTAAGAGAAGTAGGGAAGGCACTACAGAAGGAACGCATTGTCTTTTCTTCGCCTGGTTGCACCTGGAGAAAGCATAATAGCTGAAACCTGATATGTGGTGAATGTGCAAGGGAAACTTGAGCATAAGGACGTGGTGAAGTATCAGAGCCCACGTTGGACAGCAACCGGCACAAGCAGAAAACTGTGACAGTTTTGGACAGAAACCTGAAGAGTGCGAGGGCCTGGCCGACACCAAGAGGGAGTGGTGGTGGGAGATCGAAGGACTGCACCTTGACTGTGTCCTGCGGAACAGTCCCTGCCAGGACACAGTCCGCTACAGAAAAACATCCGTTGCTTCGCACACAGGTGAAATTTTCACGAACCGTCTTCACCATTGTGTTCGTAATTAAAATTCGGTCTTAGCACGACCCCTGGAATCCAGGGATAATGTTGAAAATCTTCACCAACAGAATTAAGAACTAGTGTGTAGAATAAGCCAGAAAATGTCAAACAATGTAAAGGGGGAAGACCTCGCTTCATGACACTAATTCCAGAAGCTCAAGAGATTCCCATGGACTACGATCCAGAAGCATTTGGGAGAGTATTCAATGAAATAGCAAGTAGTCTTAAACAAACAACTGAGGACATCAGATAGGTCTTGAACTAACCACAGTCCAGGGCCAGCTTGGCCGTTTGAGACAACTCGATCTCTTGACACTCAAAGTGAGAGAGATGACATCGGATAGAGAGGAACAACGTGCTCAGATGGAAGTGATGTGATACTACTATGTGGCCGGTCTCAAACGAGCAGAGAGGTTCCCGACCGTGACAACGAAGGAGCCGGCTTTATGCGCTGGGAAGCTCCGAGGGCTGGACACTCTAGCCACATGCAACACGCAGGGCCTAGCCAAAGGCCTCCCCCCAGTTAGCTCTGACCCGTAGGCTGACTATAACGAGTGGTCTGGGCAATGGCTCCGGCCGCCCACACAGAGCCGAAGGAGTGAAGTGTCGGACAGTGAGGAAGAGATACCTCCAAGAATGGGAGCCAGATTGGGGCGATCCATGTTCGGTCACGCAGATGCAAATCCATGCAGGGGCAAAACCGAAGCTTCTATTAGGCAAGTCAAACTAGATCTGCCTAGGTTCGACGGAAAGAATGCCAAAGACTGGCACTTCAAGATAGAGCAGTACTTCAAATGCTAACAAATTCCACGTGACCAATGACTGACCCTAAGCGTGATGCATTTCGAGGGGGAAGCCATGCACTGGTACAGATGGCTGCGACATCACCAGCCACACATGGACTGGGAAGACTTGATTGAGGAGATCCATTTGCAATTTGGTGAGACAAACTTCACCAACTAAGCAGTCGAACTCACGAGTTTAAGGCAAACCGGATCGGTCCAAGAATACCAAGGCAGGTTCGAAGACGTTAGCAGCATAGTATGTGACTGGCCACAACATGCTCTAGTGGCAGCCTTCATCCGAGGGCTGATAGAAGAAATTCAGATAGAGCTCTAAGCTAAGGTGCCACAATCCTTGCGAGATTGTTTTAAAATCGCTAGAATAGTGGAATAAAAGAATTGGCAGTTGAGTATCATGAAGCACATACTCAAACCCACAACTGCACCTACCTCATCCAAATTCCAAAAGCCATTACAAAGAGCAGCACAAGGGAGGCAGCAGCACGTCCACGGGCACACTTCATAACTCCACAAGAGCGTGAGGAAGGAATAAAAAAGGGCTTATCTTTCAACTAGGATGAGAAATGGGAAAAGGGGCATAGGTGCAAACACTTGAAGATATTTCAAGTAGCAGAGGAAGTGGACGAGATTGGAGAGACGAGCGACCCTTTCTCACATGAAAGCATAGACAAAACAGCCTTACTTGAAGCAATTGAGACAGATACACCCAGCGTTGCATACTATACATTAGCAAGGGCATCGTCCCAAACTCCATGCAAGTGCCCGGGCAGATCGGCACCCTATAAGTTGTGATCTTGGTAGACACCGAAGCCTCACACAACTTTGTAGGTAAGAAGATAGCTGACACACTTGGCTGTAACGTAAGGAAGGTAGCGGCCAAGTGAGGCTAACAGCCCTCAAATCACATAAAGGAGGCGGGGAGTCCCTACGGATGGCACAAGCTGGTCAGCCCATGCTTTGGCTGCTTACCATGACCATGGATATGATACAAGGGCCGAACCTAGAGGAGAAAGTTACGACAAAAATAGCAGCAGTTTTGGCTGACTTTGAGGATGTTTTCACTGACCCCTAAAGGGACTACCCCCAGCACACACTTATGATCATCGAATAGAGCTCAAATCGGGAGCTGGGGCAGTAAGCATGAGGCCTTACCGTTATGCTCACACGTAGAATAGTGAAATTGAACACCTAATCCATGAGATGACAGACGCCGGTATCATCCAGCCTAGGGCCAGCTCATTCTCATCACCAATCCTACCTGTTAGTCTTGGAGATTTTGTGTTGATTACAGAGCACATGTCACATCCTAACACAAACACCTTGATCAGAGCGGCATATTTTTCCAAGCTGGACTTGAGAGTCGGATACCATCAAATCTAGATGGCTGAAGAAGATGTGGAGAAAGTGATATTATGAACTCATGACGGTCACTATGAGTTTCTAGTAATGCCATTTGGACTCACAAGTGCACCGGCAACCTTTCAAAGATGCATGAACGACACCTTCAGAGAGTTCCTAAGAAGGTTCATACTCGTATTCTTTGATGACATTCTTGTATATAGCTAGACCATAGAGGATCACGTAGTGCACATGAGGGTAGTGCTAGAAATACTCCAAGTTAACTCACTTTATGCAAAGCCGAGTAAATTTAGCTTTGAACAGCTACAAGTGGCTTGGGCCAAGGTCTTTCGGACCCCTTCATTGCCAAATGCGGGTAGCATATGGTGATACTCTATCAACTCGTGGGTGAGGTCGGTTCCCTTAGAGGTCGTTTGATGACCACAGGACACGCAGAACAGGACACACGTGTCCTGTTTAGTGAATTTTTTCATCAAACATTGGACACAGGACATGCTGGACAGAACGGACAGGTGAGACAACGTATAAATAATTTTTGTGTCCCGTTCTGTTTCGAGCTAACCCTCGGAACAGACGGGACAGAAATTCATCTCCCGGCCCCCGACGATCGCGACCCCAACCCCAAGCCCTCGATCTCTGCCCCCATCTCCTTCTCCTCCACCTCTGCCTCCATCTCCCTGCCTTTCTCCTCTTTTCCTCTGCCCCCATTTTTTTGTCCCCTACCAGAGCAGGATCTCGAGGAGCGCATCGCCTGCGAGAACGTGGCTGCGTCGTCCTCCTCCACTCCGTCGTCTTCGTCGCAGTCCCAGCCCGACCTCGATCCCTTGGAGACGAGGTTCCGATCCGTTCTCCCGACCCTCCTACGTCTCCCCTTCTTCCCCAGGTTCTGGTCCCCCCCTTCCTCTTTCCTCTTGCTCTAGGTTTCTTTCTCGTCTTGCCTCACGTTCTTTCGCCATCGTTTTCTGTTTCTTGTTTCTGTCGCTTTTTAGGGAAGGACAGAGAAATAATCGCCATACTGAAGCTATTGACGCTAGTTTACAAAATTGATGGCGAGATGTTGCGTAACTTCTATGTTTGTGCTGAACTCATNAAACTCGGAATTGATGCACACCTTAAAGTAGGTAATGCACTCTTGGAAATGTATTCGAGCATTGGAGCCATTGATGATGCATCTAAGCTATTCAACATAATGCAAGTGAAAGATGTGATCAGTTGGACCACAATGATCAACATGTATGGTTCTGCTGGTTGTCCTGTTAATGCTTTGGAGTTCTTTTGGCAGATGAGAAGTGCAAATGTTGAACCCGACATGGTTTCAATGGTGGCGCTGCTTAGTGCATGTGCAGTGTTAGGTGATCTACAGAAACTTAAGATCGACCATAATCAAATTATTCTTTGGGGTCTGGAGTTTGAACTTCATATTGAAAATTCTTTAATATCAGTATATTTTAAGTGTGGTGACATGCAATCTGCAGATATGATATTTTCTTTGATGTCCCAAAGGAGTCAAGTTACTTGTAGTGCCATGATTTCAAGGTATATAATGAATGGCCAAGCAGAAAATGCTATGAAATTGATGATAAAGATGGTAACTGGGGATCAGACCAACAAAATGGATGCAGCTCTGTTGGTTAATGGACTGTCAGCAATTGCCGACCTTGCTAACTTGGGATTGTGTAAGCAGGTTCATGCTTACATTGTAATTTGTAATATAATAATTGTTCATAATAGTATGCTTTTTATGTTTTTAATTGTTTATAATTTCCAATATATAGTAAAGTGCTATGAACTCATGCTTGCAATTATTTTTTATTTTACAATTATTTGTAAGTTTTTTGTTTTTTCTTATTTATTGTCGATGAAGTTGTACTTGTAAATAAAATATTCTCTGGAAATAAATAAAGGAGATATTGAAATTGAAGGTTTCGTTCAGTACAAACGTCAGACAGAATTAAACATCGGATAGAATAGATAGATCGGACAAGACAAAAACAAACGTCAAACAGGACGGACAGAACAGACAGAACAGACACACATGAAACAAACGCTGGACAAGAAAAACACAGTGTTCTGTTCCTAAAATCATCAAACGGTGGACAAAGAACACCATTGTCCATGAAGACAGGACAGTGGTGTAATGGACAGGACGTCTTGTCTGTCCTGTCCTAGTGGACAGCAATCAAACGACCTCTTAGGGATCAACACCTTCCCTTCGTGGTATGACAATCCTCCTTTCATCATGTAATCCAGAATATATCCGGGCTGCTGGATGGTGGATGATCTAATCAACTTTCATTTTTTGTTTGCCTTTTGCGTGGCCTATATTCTTTCCCAAATGTTAGAGACAGGGGCTGATATAGCCATAACGTTCTCAGGCAAACGTGAGAGAGCATTCTTCTCTGGACCTTTCTTATACCTTATAGAAAAAACATAGCACATGAGGTGTGCTATCCATTGCTGCTGGGTTGGCATATAGATACGCTAACTTGAGGCTAGAGTGGTATGTCCTCACTATGAAGTGCCTCCTAATAAGGTAAGGCCTCCATTTTTCAACCGCTACCACATACATTCGCCATCATTTCTTTCTTGTATGGAGAGAGAGGCTTCGTTCGATCAGTCAACGCCTTTCTAATGAAAGTGATTGGGTGCCCCTTTTCTGCCAGCGCAGCTCCGACGCCCACATCACAATCGTCAATTTCTACTATGGATGGCTGCTCAAAGTTGGGTAAGGGCAAAACGGGGGTGGACAACATTGTTGTTTTGAGCCCTTTGAAGGCTCTCTCGGCACTAGGGCTCCATCCCCAACCCCCTTTCCTCAACATCACCACTATCATATTTTCGAATGCAATTATGAAAAATCTTCATGCGCATCAAACTAAACTATTTGTTGTTTGTGTATACACAGATCCACTGCAACACTTCGCTTTGCCCTGTGCATATCAATATCATTTTCCCACGCCTAAGAACACTTGCCATTGCCATGTTTGTGCATATATGCAAATAACGAAGTACTTTTATCTTCTGCATATGCATCGTATAGCTCCTTTGTTAGGAGGTTTTCAATCCATAGATGCATCACTTGGATGCTTTTCATATACCACGCCATTCGTGTCATCAAATGTCTTGATAATAGTAGTAACACCTATAGAAGGTATATTAACTCTTTTCTCCAATTCATAATTGGGAATCAGACTTGGAACGGTAGATGATAGAGTTAGTGGTCGGTGAGTTGAATCGGCGACTCGGTCAGATTAGTCATAAATTTTTATGGTATATATTTACTGTAATCTTGTAGTGTAATCTACTATCTACCTACCCAACATAGAGCAACATGATCTTGGTTATGATTTGTCAACATAATCGTAAGGGAGGTCTTGAATCTAAGAATGTATAGCTTGTATTCTCTCTCTCTATATATATATATACACACACACACATATATATATATATATATATATATATATATATGTGTGTGTGTATTCTCTCTCTCTCGACCACCTAATTCTCCATGGGCTTCTGGATGTTTAAGAAATTGACGGTGATTTTTATATATTTAGAAATTGTTGGGCTAGTATTCATTTCATATCCGTAATAAAAGGTTTGATGAGAGGAAAAACAAAAAATGGTTCAAAACCTAAGGATCAAAATTAATTTTTACACTTTAAAAACAGTTGAACCAAACTTGGACGATCCTGGTTCGAATCACCGATCCAACGAGTTAACTGATTTTTGGTGCTAACTCACTTGGTTTCTGACTCGAACCAAGAGCTCTAAAAGCTGTTTCATATCAAGTACTGTCTATCGTTTGGAATGGCTTAATTGCATGCAATAATGTAATATTGAGAGTGTCAAAATGAAATGGCAACAAAAACAAAGGATTTGGTATAACATTAATACATAATGCTTGTGCTTACACTTGCAAAGTCAAACAAAGGCATTAAACATTGATAAAATGACAATACAGAGGTCTTCCATAGCTCGATTTCCAAATTTTGGTAGACATGTTCTGAACTAGAATGACATTCTACAACACCACACATACAGACAGACGATGTGACAAAAAGCCCAAAATAGTTGCATCATTGTTATACATGAAGCTCGAGTTTAATATGACATAGAAGACTACAAATGTGCCGACATGTGAGTTGTAACAAGTTGTGTCTATTAGTGGATGCAGTCATGACCAATCAACATCTGCTTTGGTTAGCTTATTATATCCCCACAAAATTTACCTTGATTTCCACTCTTCAAATGTCTTTCCTACAACGTGTAGCCAACAACATAAGTGCTTTACATAATCGGCAAGGTGAATAAATTTCTGCTAGATATCCTTTGTATACCTTGTGCTATTAGTTCATGGGAATTGTGGTAAGCAAGCATCTCATCAAATGCTTCAATGAAAGCGAAGTCATATTGAACTTCTTACTCAAGTTGCTCCTGTGAAAAGCAGGAATCTGTTGAAATAAAGGTAGCAAGTGTAGAAAGCAACCAGGGGCACGTTTAGTATCCACTTTTTTTCCGGCACTTAGAATCCATTTTTTATCATTTCCATAATGAAAAAAGTGAATGACATTTATCGAATGTCTATTTTTTATTTGCCATGTCGTCGCCGAACTCAAGAGGCATTACCTCAAGGGGTGGTAGCGCACTGGGCGACAAGGTTGTCCTGCTCCTCTAACGACTGTGTTCGAGTCCTTGGAGCGGCCACTGTCATGTCCCAATACGCTTTACTCCTGTCCCGTAAAAGTGCGGGCACAGAAGGGGGCCGAAGGCGTGGCAATGAACCGCTCACCCTAAAAAAAAAACTCAAGAGGCATTATGTTTTTAACTACTTTTCAGTTCCCTTCGTATACCAATTTAGAAGGCTTTGATGAAATGCCACCTTGTTATTTTCTTTGTTATTTGCTGGCGTCACCGCTTCAATTGGATTTTAACTCTGTGCGTATTGACTTTCCTGACAACCGGAAAGGTCGACTTGACGATGAGTCTGATCATGGTATAAGTTCTTACCTTGTAGTTGTAGAAGGAGAAGGGAACCAGCGACAGAAAATGGTGGCGAGGAAGCTCCTGGTGCGGCATAATAGTGCCCAATTCGACGTCGACTATGAGACCGATGATGGACTCGAAGTACGTGCATATAGAATGACATCCACGAAGATGACTGATGATCGTCATCAATCTGCTTCCTCCTCTGTCATACTCATTGAATTCCTGGAATTTATCCTTCTTTTGGTGGTCTTTTTGACACACACGGATTTCTCTTGGTTGTTTTTCTGCTAGGTGTTGAAGTACCAGCTCTTCTCTTTGACTTTGGTTCCGCCGGAAGACCAGAAGGTCTCTCTCTCTCTCTCTTTCTCTCTCTCTCTCTCTCTCTCTCTCTCTCTCTCCATTGCAGACGAGCAAATTTTTCCTCTTTGTGATTCCAAGATCGCAACTGTGCAGTTGGTTGGTGCGGGCAATCGAGCAATCCGAGAGGACGCGGATCTCAACTCGGTGACGGAGTTCCAACTGGTGACGGGCAGCGAAGGCGTTGGGTCGTCGTTGTCAACGGAGAAATCCGATGAGGAGTTGGCTAGGATGCTTCAGGAAAGTTGATTTTTCTGCCCCTTTTTCTGATATGTTTTTTTGCATTTTTCCATGGGATTTTCTTTTTGATGTGTCCCTTCTTCTGATGGTAACGAGTTTGCGTGTTATGATTATGGAGCAGGCCGAGGAGGAAACCCTCTTCATTCAGCAATACCAGCACGACCAAGGCACTGTGGGGTTCGAGCAGAGGGTTCGTCCTTACATTTCTCAGGTTCTCATGGTGCGTAAGAGTTGCTTAACTCAAAACAAATTCTTGGTAATAGCTGACAGAAGGATGTGCTGCCACAAGTATCGGTTGTCATTTGAAGTTCTTCTAATAAGATAAAGTAGAAATTAGAACTTTACAAAATAAAACCTCGATAAGTTACGTGGTATATCAGGTTCCCAGTCCTATTCTTGATTTGGTTTCTTAATCGTTTTTTCTGCCTCCTTTTCTTTTGTAGAGCTTTAACTTCCTTTTGCACTTTTTACCTCTATTCGATTTTTACCCATCAAACAGACAATTTGGATGTCACAAAGCTTTTCGAGTACAAGAAAAACCTACTTGGTGCTTGTGGTAGCTCCTGTGACAGGATGAGTGTTTACGTGGCTTTCTGTTATCCACTAAATGATATTGCACACTTTAATATTGTTTGCCACAAAGTTACTAAGTTTTGGTCCGCCAAGTACAAACATTAGTGGCACCTTTTAAATTGGCGATAGAAGTTGGGAAGTTTCCGGGCAACACGATATTTATTGGGCAGTAGGAGTAGGACACAATTGGAAGCGCTCTAGCCCTCTCTCCTGGGGCAGGTTTGATGAGGAATCAAAACAAAGGGATGGCTATACCCGACTTGCTTGGGGAATTTCCTTAATAACTGACTGATACGTGAGCATCTGCAAATGGTATCCCGCTCTTAATATCATTTTGAGATGTTCTGTCTGTGAGCCTCTTCAAATGGTATTGATTCAGTGTTCCCTATAAGACCTGGTCACGGAGAACTATCTCTGCAAGATCAGAAAAAAGTAAGAGGTCTTGAGAAGAAAATGACTTAATTTTCTTAGTGGGAAAGCTGCTGAAGTAGCTAAAACAGTCATTAAATCATTAAGCCTGTCAAAAAAATGATTCACATTGAGAGTCTGTGTAATTCTGAGTCTATAGTATCCAATTGAAATCTTCTTTTAGTTGAATCAAATGGATCATCCAGCTGATGATAGAAAAATGCATAGGCTGATAGTATACCACAGAAGTACCTTATTTCCTTTATGAGGGAGAAGGGCAACTGAGGAGTTCACTGATATGGGAAAAACAACTTTTATTAACCAACAAACATCACTTTATTCGTTGGGGTGAAGATGCTTTCACTTGGGCTACTTGACGTCATATTTTCCTGGCATGCATATTGGCGGGAACTGTTTGGAACATTAGCAGGGGCTTATGAATGTAGACCTTGGCTATTCGAGTCATTAAAGGAATAAATAACTCGGCTGTTTCTATTGTACAAGCAACATTGGTTGGCTTAGCTTATCTATTTGTAGGTTATATATTTATCTACAGCCTATGCAATAACAAGGTCTTTCAACTTTTTTGCTCCCTTTGTTGTTGGGCCAACAAAAAGTTTGTGACACTAGATCCCGAAGAATCACTTTTCCTACAATATGCTAGAAGTGTTTTGTTGGTTAAAAAGCTAAAGATGCATGGTTGTTCTTTCTACAATCACTTTTCAAAGGTTTAACTACTAAGCACCCTCACCTTGAACTATTATGATTTGTTTTGCATTGGTCCTTGATTGTTTGAGTTAATAATCCTCCTTGTTACCTCCAATGCAAATACTGACACATTGACTTGATATAGTCTTCATCTAGCACGGAGCCCCTTCTAAATTCTTCAACCAACCTTGCAGGGTGACATGATTACTTTTAATTAATAGAGGACCGGGGTTGGGGGGGTGGGGTGGGGTTATGCCACACCAGGTTTGCATCATAAGATACTCTACCAAATTGAATCAATGGTTTACTAAATACTAGGAGATAATGGAAGAACCATTTAACTTGTGGTTAATAAGCAATAGGCAGTATTGAACTCTGTTCTTAGTTCACGGATCTTGTGATAAAAGAGTGATACAATATCATGTTTCTTTTAGCCTTAAATGCCAAAAGAGAGTAATGTATTAAGGAAATCATAGATGCCCTTTTACCCAGCTGGAGAACTTAAGAGAAATCAAAACATATCAACTGATGCAAGCATTGAAGTTGATGCTACAACATCTTTTATTTTGTTCCCCTCTTTTTGTGGTCCATTTATTTCCTCATTCTTTTCCCCATTTGTGCTTCTTTATGGTTATTGCTGTTCATGTGGTAACACTTATGTGAAGTAGTATGAAGACCACTCTCGTCAGGAAGTAGCAAGAAAGACAGTGCCCATGGATGAACTTGAGGAGCAGGCGTTAATATCACTAGCTAAGGTAGCTTATGAGATACAAAGACTAGTTTGATGATCCCAGATTTGTATATACTTCTGGTTAGTGTTTCTTTTATGTCATGAATTATTTTGTGATTGTGGAACTCAATATTCTAATTATTTAGAATAAGTGCAGTTTTTTAGCCATAGACAGATCTTTCCTCTTCAGCTTTTAGTTTGTCTTGTGAGAAAAAGTGTAGGATCTGCTAACCTGTGTTTCTAGTCAATGAAATTTAATGCTGAATATAAAATTGCTCTAAGATTTGTTCATATTAGAACCGTTCCTTCAGGCTATCTCAAGTTAATATGGATGTGGGTTTGGAAGTATGGCCCTGTAATCCAATACAAGATGGAGCACAAGGGTGTGTCTGCAAAAATACAGAAGTATATTGAAATTTCACCAAATGCTATACATAGAGGTGGAGATGATCAGTTATAAACTTATAATCTAAATCTAAAGTGAATGAATGTATATAGCTAATTTAATAGCTAAAAAAATGTAGACAATTGTGGAAGCTTTAGGTGAAATTTCGATGAATTGGACTAAATAGGATAGATCAAGGCTGAAACTTAGCTGACGCATGCCGATGTACCTAAGTACCAATTTCTGTATGACAACTTGAGCATCGCAGGTATAATAGCTGGTAGAAGCAGTCATATGAGATAGGGGTTGGCTCAACAGTGTGTTATGTCATATGGATGCAGGGTGCAGGTGCCAGTGTGGCACATCCTAGAAAACTTGACTACGGGGGTGCGGCAACATATATATATATATATATATATATATATATATATATATATATATATATATATATATATATATATATATATATATATATATATATCAAATATTATTTTTCAAATTTTTTTACACTTTTATTACCGTAAAGGTTTATGGCAAAGTTAGTTTAGTCCAAAATTTTAAATGCTGCTGACCCTTTTTAGAAAATTGGTGTGTATATATATATATAATTAATAATTGTATACATTTATATGTTTTTTTGATGAAAATCAAATTTTATAAGAAAGTCATTTCAGTTATTTTTCTAATTTTATGTTCCATAAAGTAAAGTTTTTTTTTTTTTAAATATTAGTAAACTAGGCCTTGCTGTTCTCAAGGACAACATACTGGACTTAGTTTTGAAAGGGCCACCAGGTCATCCTTTAAAAAGGATGACTAGGTATGGTCCTTTTGAAAGGACGAGAGAGAGAGAGAGAACATGCCTTATACCACTAAAAAGGAAAGAGAAAGGAGGGAAAAACTGAAGGAAAAGAAAAAAGAGAGAAAGAAAGGAAAAAGGGTGAGAGAGAATAAAAAAAAAAATAGAAGTGAAAAAAGACTGAAAAGAGTTGGGTGCGGTGCGTTCTTAGTCGTCAAGGCGTTGCCTAGGCATGGACTAGTCGTCAGTCGACATCTCATGCCTAAGTCCATCACTTAGGCGTGGGGTGTTGGTTTGGCACCTAGGCTACACTACGCATGCTGGTGCCTAGTCCATTTGGGTGTTTACCCACTTTAGCCTCTCATACTTGATTTGTTTTGCTTCTCAAGACCTGTTACCCCTTGAGTTTAGTTTAGTTTTATTGCAGGGAGTCTGATTTGACCCAGTGGTTGCAAAACTTATGTTGAAAAGAGAGAATTTTTGCTATAAGTATCTCAAAAAATTACAATTTTTGCAGAAAATAGATTGCTTACAAGGTCTATCTTTTACCTGAATTGATTTATGATTTTAGGTGTGATTTGAGTTCTACTAATGTATGCACTAAACAGCTTAAGTCAGAATCGTGTAGGTGTCTTTTACAGTCTTCCAAATTTGTTCATATTCAGTTGCCATCTACCATAGGTTCAGTTTAGAGAGCACAACTTTCAAAAATGGTATTATTTTGGTTGTTTTCTGTTTCATGCATATTGTTTAGAGCTCAGTTTCAGTTCTACAATGAGAAGTCTATCATCTGGTTTATTCTTCACTAAGTTTGTCCTGCTATTTTATAAGTTCCTAATCCTAACTTGCTATCATGCTAACTTAACACATAAAACACAAAGCTAACATTTTAGAATTAAAAATAACTAAGCAAAATTGCTACGACTTTTGGATGTCTTTTTAGGCTAGCCATGTCTGGCGTCTAGGCAGCACCTAGCTGGCTTGACAACTAAGGGTGTGTGTTTAAGCTGCACCAGAACCCGCATCGTGTCAATGCAGGTGCTGCCCATTTTTTGAAGAGTGTATGTGACATAGACAGTGTGTCCCTTATTTTCTTGATCTCATTTGTGCAGAAATTAGATTGCTTGCAAGGTCCATCTTTTACCTGAATTGATTGAGTTAGGATTGTAGGTGTGATTTGAGTTCTGCTAATGTATGCATTAGACAGCTTAAGTCAGAGTCGTGTAGGCGTCTTTCAGAGTCTCTCAAATTTATTCATATTCAGTTGCCATCTACCATAGGTCCAGTTTAGAGAGCACAGATTTCAAAGTAGGTATTATTTTGGTTAATTTTCTGTTCCATGTATATTGTTTAGAGCTCAATTTCAGTTCTAGAATGAGAAGTCCATCATCTGGTTTATTCTTCACTAAGTTTTTCCTGCTATTTTATAACTTGATTTTGACTAATCCTAACTTGCTAACATGCTAACTTAACTCATAAAACACAAAGCTAACATTTCAGAATTAAAATAACTAAGCAAAATTGCAACGACTTTTGGATGCCTTTTTAGGCTAGGCATGCCTGGCGCCTAGGCAGCGCCTAGCTGGCTTGACAACTAAGGGTGCGTGTTTCAGCTGCACCAGCACCCACATCGTGTCAATGCCGGTGCTGCCCATTTCTTGAAGAGTGTATGTGACATAGACAGTGTGTCCATTATATTCTTGATCTCATTTGAGTTTAGAATCTAGATCATTACTCTTAGTCTGTAAAAATTGATCAAGGACCCAACTAGACTAACTTGGTTAAACCAATATGCGTCTGATTAATATTCAATTTTTATGACATGTCCTTTTATGTAACCAAATCCAACCCAAAACCATAGTTTGAACTTGAACAAAACCTAGCCCCTCTGAACCTGTTATGCAAACCAAGCGTGATCCTGCATACTTGAAAATCATGTCCCAAACAATCACAAAAGAGTCAGGCACACTGCCTTAAGCGAAATTGGAATGTAATTTACATACTATGAGTGACTCAGCGTTGCCTAGACTAGAAAGGTGTCCAGTTTGTTATACGTTTTTGTGGTTCCAGAACCTAAGGGAGTTGCTTTCAGATGCTTAATTCATCTGAACACCTTTCATGCTACAACCTGTTCATTATTGTGCTACACTGAGTAATGATAGCAGGATATTGGCATATATTCCACTTAGATATATATATTTTTTTTGGCAGAGTGCATGGATTTTTATATTTCTTGTCTGGATCTAAACAAAAAGTAATGGTGTTAGTAATTTCTTCTATTTTCAGGAGGGAAACTTTAAACCTTCAAAAATTGAGCAAGACCATGCCATCCTGTTGCAGCTGCTATTTTGGTTCAAGAAATCATTTAGGTTATGTTTGTTTTCTCTTACAAACCCTTCAATGGTTAGCAAGTAAAATAGTAATTGCCTATCAAGACATGAAATATATGTGCCTCTTAAAAAATAAAAACTGATGGTTTGGACCACTTTACAAATATTTTTTTTTTTCTTAAATAAAAATGCAAAAAGGGGAAATTAGAAGAAAATGAAAACCACTTTATTTTGAAAGAATTTCCAAAATGAAAATATCACATTCTTATTGTGTTCTTTTTCATTGTTTAGACATAATTTTTTTTCAGTGCGTTTTAAAATTTTTGAGTTTGTACTATTTTAAATTTTTTTCAATGTTTTTATCAGAAAATTAATAGAAGGTCATGCTTTGATCATTTTTTTTATTTTGTAATATATTTTATTTTGTTGGATTCTTGACATTTTCTAGAGAAGAAAAAAACTTCCTGATAGTACTGAGAAAAACCTTGTTGAGAACATGAGTAGTACTGTGACAAAGGTATAAAAAACATTTTAAACGTATACCATGACCTTTTTCTTCTTTATGTCATTGCTGTAATCTTCTTCGCCTATGCCATCATTGTGAATACCGACATCAGCAGTTACATATTTGTCAAAACAATCACTTCAGCTTCCCAGGCTCACAGCAATACTTGCTCAATTTTCTAACTGAAGAGAACAAGAGTTGTATTTTGGAAAATCAGAATGTAAGGTTTGGTAAAACACAATGAGCTACATTTTTATCTATATCCATGGTTTAACAGTAACATGAAAGGTGCCCATCCTTGACCATCAAATAGAAAATTTATGAGTTGTACTTGCCAAATTTTAATGGCATTGAATCTTGTGAGCTATTCATCTTATCCACCTAATCTGTCATGAATTTTCTGCAGGTGGGTGAATGCCCCTCCATGTGAAACTTGTGGTTGCGAAACAAATAATGTTGGCATGGGTGTTCCCCTTGCTTCTGAGAGTCATTTTGGAGGTTCTCGTGTCGAATTGTACCGGTAACTACAAATTTCATTATGTTTTTTTTTTCTATGTCCAGTTTGTTTGGGATTGTTACTTTTGACAAAAAAAAAAAAAGCCAGTTATTGGATGACCTATTCCCTCGTTCTGAGTGGTTGCCATTGCAGGTAGACTCGTCCTTTTAAGTTCTAACTGGTTGCTGTTTTCCCTGCAAAGCAATACTTGCTGAATATTTCCATTGTAGTTGTTTCTGTTTCATTATGAGATTGACGAAGGAGTTGGGTGATTCTGCATATGTATTAAGTGTTTGTATGGATTTCGATCCAATTGCTTTTCTTGTAGGTTCATTTTTGCACTCCATTTATTTCATAATTTTTTTGTCTGAATATTTTCAGCTGGATGAGCTTTATGATGTTCGTCTCTCTATCTCTATCTGAATAATGAAATGGTCTTGTAATGGTTTTACAAGAGGATCCTCATTTTCAGATTGATTTTTTATGAATGTAAAATACTAAAATGGGTGTTATAATGCACATAACTTAATGTGTATGAGTTGGCTGAAAGGTAGATACACAATGTGAGTTAAAACATTGTACACTTAATTTTTAACGTTCAAAATACTAAAAAAGAAAACTACAGAAAAATAAAGAAAAATCGGGAAAAATCGAGAAAAATATCCATTAAACATCTTCTTTAAATTCTACATCAACAAGATGTCAAGAACATATACAGACTCCTCGTTAAACATCTTCTTCCGCTTCTTTAATGTTGAGCCATTTTACATTTTCTTTTTGAAATATATCAGTAGGTTCTCCATGCATTGAATACATCAAAGTGCTCCAAGCTTATAGCATCCACCATTTGATACATCACCATACTTGCTGGTTGGCATTCGTTTTCCCGCACTGGATCTGAAATGTATGTTAGTTGTGTTATTTCTTCGTTTCTGATCATTATCTGGTCTTCCACATCAGATATGAAATACATATATCAGGTCTGATTACTGTCTAGTTTCTTTCATACTCTTAGACTCAGGCCTTCAGTTTTGGTATTTGTCAATCTTTTATTCAGTGTCAGAGCTAGGTTCCAGAGTTTTGTCAGAGTGCATGCCTAGGGAGATCTAGATTCTTTCTTGGTCAGAAAATATTCTTCTGTTATTTCTTCATATCCTTTTCTTCTGGTGTCTGTTGTTGCCTTCTGATTTCTGTTCTATTCCTGAACGTCCGCCCTTCTAGTATATGGGTCATATTATGATCTAAACTGCTGTGGGTATTCCTTATTCTCTTTGCGTGAAAGATATTCTTCTTTTCTTCTTGTTTTATGCCAGTTTTCTGATTCCTAACTCTCTGCTGTATTTATTTCCTGTCATCAGTTTAGGGCGAGATTCATTTCAGCCAAACAGAAAATGAAAAAAGTGAAAACGGCCATGAATCATCTTCATATCGATCTGCCCTTGTCCCCATATTTTATTTAGTTATGTCAATTAGATTATTTCCTCCATTATTTCTAGTCTGTGTTTCAGGTCGAAATATTCAGTCCTACTTTGGGTGCAATACATTTCTGTCCCAGTCTTCCTGTTCTGCATCTATCTTTTCTGAATCAGCAGTTGATGGAAAAGTAATTTTTGCTTCAGATGTGACCAAATGGATCAGATTTCAGTTTGACCGATCAGATTACATATAGTTTTAAACAGATATTGGCACAAAAAATGATCGTTTGGATCAAGCTGCTCTGGTTGAATCCAAATTTCTGCTTGTTACTGAGACAACAACCAAAAAAAAAGGCTGTCCATGAGTGGGCTCTTATACCCATCTTTAGACTCTTATAGCTGAATGCTGTTTTGCATTACTGAATGCTGATTAAGTTCTGTCCTTCCATTTTTAACCCTTTAATGGTCTCATCTACATATATGATATTTCCTCGAATTTTTTGACTTAGAGTGTTTCCTTAAAAACCTGTACTAATTTTCTGTCCTGGAAGAAACAAATAATTACTTTCAATGAAAGGAAAGTGCAATCACATTATAAGTGAAAGGACCAAACACATTGAGATGGACCATCATTATCTTGAATAGTTTACCTTGTGCACCACAGAGTTTCAATTGTTGCTTGTTGTTGAAGCATGTTAGATGGGTCTTGGCACCGGGTCTGGATCCATCCGATCCATGTGTAGCCCTTGTTGGGCCTTACTTAAAGATTGTAACCCTAATTTTGAGTGTCCTAATTTTGAGTGTGTGAATGAAATCTTAAGAGAGAGAGAGTCTGGTTGCTAGTGAGCACCAGTTCCTCCTGATCCGTGGTTTTTTCCCTCTTGTTGAGGGTTTTTCCACGTTACATCGTGTTCCTCGTATTTTTTTTTCCTATTTTTCGTGTTTCTACATGGTATGAGAGCCAACGAGTTTGGAAAATTTTTTGGCGGTTGTAGAAACAAGCAACACACGAAGGGAGAAGAAGAAACACACGATATACGTGGAAAACCTCGTGAAGAGGTGAAAAACCACGGGGATGCTCTAACCTAGGGGCAAACGGCAACCCTAGGAGAGAGAAAATTAATTTCACTTAATCTCGACAAGTACACTTAAGTGATGATATATAGGGGAGAGAAGGACTGCCGCCTAGGGTACCGAGCCAATCTCGGTACCCGCGCCCCATGGGACCGGGTCCAGACATGGACCCGGATCCCACTAACACCTATCGTCTAACACTCCCCCTCAAGCTTGGCATACA